>PVIH01019577.1:17826-35037 GCA_004025045.1 Sigmodon hispidus | reverse complement strand
TACCCTAGAGAAAGGAAATACAGACAAGTTACCACCAAAAATGGCAGGAAATATGAATCAATGGTCACTAATTTCCCTTAATATCAATGGTCTTAACTCTCCTATAAAACGTCACACACTAACAAGATGGATACAACAACAGAAGCCATCCTTCTGTTGCCTACAAGAAACACACCTCAACTGCAAAGACAGCCACAGGATTAGAATAAACAGTTGGGAAAAGATTTTCCAGTCAAACGGTCCTAAGAAACAAGCAGGGGTTACAATCTTAATATCTAACAAAGTATACTTTAAGCTAAAAGCAATTAAAAGAGACCAAGATGGTCACTACTTATTCATCACAGGAAAAATTGGTGAAGAGGAGATTTCAATCTTAAATATTTATGCTCCTAATATAGGGGCACCTACATATGTAAAAGAAATACTGCTAAAGCTCAAATCCCACATCAATTCTTATACCCTAATAGTGGGAGACTTCAACACCTCACTATCAACCCTGGATTGATCAACCAGACAGAGCCTCAACAGAGAAATAAGGAGTCTGAAAGAGGTTATGGTGCAAATGGATTTAATAGATATCTACAGAAACTTCCACCTAAAGGCGAAGGAATATACATATTTCTCAGCTCCTCATGTAACTTTCTCCAAAATTGACCACATAATTGGTCATAAAGGAAATATCAACAGATACAAAAAAAATTGAAATAATCCCTTGTAACATATCAGACCACCAGAGCATAAAGTTAGAGTTCAACTTTATTGGCTTCTGTTGTTGTATACATTTTGAAACCTTAGAGTTTCAAAACCCAAAGGATGCCTACTAGCTCATGGAAAGTAAACATCACTCAGCTGAACCATCTCTGGGTCAAGGAAGAAATTACGAAAGAAATCAAAGTCTTCCTAGAATTCAATGAAAATGAATCTACAACATATCCAAACTTGTGGGACACAATGAAAGCAGTCATAAGAGGAAAATTCATAGCGCGAGACGTCTATATGAAAAACCTTTGAAATCCCACACTAGAGACCTAACAGTACAGCTGAAAGCCTTAGAACAATTAGAAGCAAACTCACCTAGAAGGAGTAGATGGCAGGAAATAATCAAACTTAGAGCTGAAATCAATACAATTGAAACAAAAAGAACAATACAGAGAATCAAAGAATCTAAGAGTTGGTTCTTTGAGAAGGTTAACAAGATAGATAAGCCCTTAGCCAAACTAATCAAAAAACAGAGAGAGAGTGTCCAAATCAACAAAATCAGAAATGAAAAGTGGGACATAACAACAGACCCACAGGAAATACAGAGAATTATCAGGTCATATTTTGAAAATCTGTATTCCACAAAAATGGAAAACCTAGAAGAAATGAACAGCTTTCTGGACAGGTACCATCTATCAAAATTAAATGAAGATCAGATTAATTATCTAAACAGGCCTATAACCCTTAAGGAAATTGAAAATGTCATTAAAAACCTCCCCAAAAATAAAAGCCCTGGTCCAGATGGTTTCAGTGCTGAATTCTAACAGACATTCAAAGAAGAATTACTACAGTTACTCCTCATACTATTTCACACAGTAGAAACTGAAGGAATATTGCCAAATTCCTTTTTTTTATTTTATTTTTTTCCTTCTTTATTTTGTATTTAACAAAAAAACAGTAACATGAATTTAAAATGAGGAAAAGTTAATAATAACTAAGAACAGGGTAAGAATCATAAGCATGGCTTATCAAGGGTGGTAATGCGCCAAATTCCTTTTATGAGGACACAATTACCCTAATACCCAAGCCACTCAAAGACACAACAAAGAAGGAGAATTACAGACTAATTTCCCTCATGAATATTGATGTGAAAATTCTCAACAAAATTTTGGCAAGCCGTGTACAACAATGTATAAAAGTATCATCCACCACGACCAAGTAGGCTTCATCCCAGAAATGCAGGTCTAGTTTAACATACAAAAAACTGTAAATGTTATCAATCATATAAACAAACTAAAGAAACAAAACCACATGATCATATCCTTAGATGCAGAAAAAGCCTTTGACAAAATCCAACACTCCTTTATGATTAAAGCCCTGGAGAGATCAGGAATACAGGAAGAATACCTAAATATAATAAAGGCGATTTATAAAAAGCTGACAGCCAGTATCAAACTTAATGGAGAAAAACTCAAAGCAATCCCACTAAAGTCAGGAACTAGTCAAGGATATCCACTCTCCCCTTATCTATTCAATATAGTTCTCAAAGTTTAGCTAAAGCAATAAGGGAACAAAAAGTGATTAAGGAGATAAAAATTGGAAAAGAAGAAGTGAAGCTATCTCTATTTGCAGATGATATGATTGTATACATAAGTGACCCACAAAATTCTTCCAAGGAACTGCTACAGCTGATAAACACTTTCAGCAATGTATCAGGATACAAGATTAATTCAAAGAAATCAGTAGCCTTTTTATACACTAAAGATAGAAGAGCTGAAAAAGAAATAAGGGAAACATTACCCTTCATAATAGCTGCAAATAATATTAAATAACTTGGAGTAACTATAACCAAAGAAGTAACAGACCTATTTGACAAAAATTTTAAATCACTGAAGAAAGAAATTGAAGAGGATATCAGCAAATGGAAAGCTCCCCCATGTTCCTGGATTGGTAGGATCAACATAGTAAAAATGGCAATTCTACCAAAGACAATCTACAGATTCAATGCACTGCCCATCAAAATCCCAACTCAATATTTTTTGGACCTTGAAAAAACAATACTCAATTTCATTTGGAATAACAGAAAAGCTAGGATTGCCAAAACAATTTTACTCAACAAAAGAACCTCAGGAGGTATCACCATCCCTGACTTCAAGCTATACTATAGAACTACAGTAATAAAAAGAGCCTGGTACTGGCATAAAAATAGACTTGTTGTCCAATGGAATAGAATTGAAGATCCAGACATTAACTCAAAAACCTATGAACACCTGATCTTTGACAAAGAGGCCCAAAACATTCAATGGAAAAAAGATAGTATATTTAATAAATAGTGTTGGCATAGCTGGATGGAAGTGTGTCGAAAAATGCAAATAGATCCGAGCCCCGTCACCCTACACAAAACTCAAATCCAAGTGAATCAAAGACCTCAACTTAAACCCAACCACTTTGAACTTGATAGAAAAGAAAGTGGGAAATACACTTTTCCAAATTGACACAGGCGACCACTTCCTAATTATAACACCAGTGGCACAGACTCTACGACCAACAATCAATAAGTGGGATCTCCTGAAGCTAGGAATCTTCTGCAAAGCCAAGGACACTGTCAATAGGACAAAATTACAGCCTACAGAATGGGAAAAGATTTTCACCAACCCTACAAGTGATAGAGGACTGATCTCTAAGGTGTATAAAGAGCTCAAGAATTTAGAACCCAAAACCTTGAATAACCCTATCAAAAAATGGGGTATAGATCTAAAAAGGGAATTCTCAGCAGAGGAACTACGAATGGCTGAAAGGCACCTGAAAAAGTGCTCTTCTTCTTTAGCCATCAGAGAAATGCAAATCAAAACAACTTTGAGATACCACCTATCACCTGTTAGATTGGCTAAGATAAAAGGTACAGAGGACAGCCTGCCTATGTTGGAGAGGATGTGGAACAAGCGAAATACTCCTTCATTGTTGGTGGGAGTGTAAGCTTGTTTAGCCACTTTGGAATGCAGTATGGCGCTTTCTCAGAAAATTGAGAATCAATCTCCCCAAGGACCAGGCAATACCACTTCTGGGTGTATACCCTAAAGAGGCACAGTCACACTCCAAAGGTATTAGCTCAACTATGTTCAAAGCAGCATTATTTGTAATAGCAAGAACCTGGAAACAAACTAGATGTCCCTCAACTGAAGAATGGATTAAGAAACTGTGGTACATCTACACAATGGAATACTACTCAGCAGTAAGAAAAAATGATATCCTAAAATTTACAGGCAAATGGATGGATTTGGAGAATATCCTCCTGAGCGAGGTAACACAATCTCAGAAAGATAAGCAGGGTATGTACTCACTCATTAGTGGTCTCTAAACAAACAAACAAGAAAAAAAGCCAAGCATGCCCAAGAGGCAAACCACAACCACTGAACAGCTTGGGATCAGAAACACCCTGGACTGACCCTTCGGACGCCACTCCATCTATAGGAACACCTGACTCACTCTTGAGGGAGGGGGGACAAAACTGGATTTGTCCAGGAGTGGAGACTGATCCAAGCATTATTGGGTCAGTGGGACCATAGGACTGTCTGTTCCCTGCCTAGGGAGGGGATGAGGAGTTGTCAAGAAGAAAAATGATCTGATGTGGTGGGAGGGGGACAGGACCTTGTATAAGGATATACAGGGATGAAAAAAAATTCAAAGGGAAAGCTCTACACAAAGTAAATATATGTGTAGCAATCTTAAAAAAAAAGTAAGTAATGTCTGTTATTTTACTCAGAATAGTATGAATATAAAATTATCAATCTTAATGAATAGTAGTTATGTATATTGACAATTACAAACACTTAAATGAGTGAATGGAAAATGTCTTTTTGTATTTTGGAGAAAAATTATTTTGACATAGATACTAACAATTTTAATAGCAAAACATTAAAATTAAAAATAAAAATCCCACTGGTCAAATGAACAAAAGAAACATTAACTTAATGCATAGGCCTAGAAGGTTTTGTAGTTTTGAAATGGTATTGATAATCTGCTAAGTGACAGGTTTATTGTAGATTTAAAGAACTTCATTTACTGAGAATGTGAGAAGTCAAAATCATGTGAAAAATTCATGGTGTATATAAATACTCATTGTAATTTTAAAATGTCTCATTCAGTATTTTGTTTTGATATTTAAGTCTCATGTTTGTTTATATTTTTGTAACTCACGCAGGGATTAGTAATTATTTTTTAAAAACAAAGTATTAAAATGGAGAATTTCGTATGGAAACATCACTCCACACTGTGTGATTTCAAGTACCTATCATTTAGGTACCCTTACAAAAAAAAGGTAGTCAGTTGTAGACATTATCTCGTATACCTCTTTAGCCTCTTGGAATTATTTGAATTACCAATATTAAAATGACCTTTCTTTCCCTGTCCAGGAAAATCCCAAATAATAATTGTAAAAAAAAAACCCTCATTTTTTGTGAAAAGCAGTCCTCACTCCTATGTTCTTCATTGTAGCCATCCTGTTGTTTCTATAGAAGCCCTATATACCATGTTAATATCCTTATTTTAGAAAAAAAAAAAAGCAAATGAAATACTAAAAAAACAAAACAAAACGAAACAAAATTCTTTAAATGGTAGTAACCTTTCTGTACAATCATGGAGTCATATTTCCATAAATTAAATACCAAGTATAATTTTAGAACACATAATACAGATCTTAAATGTGAGAAAATGTATTTTATCATCCCAAAATGACAGACTTTGGTTGAAGGTTATGTAAATGTCAAGACTATGGATGGCTGTTTGCTTCACCTCTTCTCTGTTGGTTTTTACTAAAATCAGTAACAATCAGATTCACCTGACCTCTTGCACTTACATCTGACATGTTTGACAAGTTCAAATGTGATAGAAATCATGACCTAAGACTTGCAGGCAGGGTTGAGAAAGACATTGAAAATGATTGCCAATCTGTTTTGTCTCTCCAAAATGAATTTGATAAATAAGCAAAAATAACAAAGAATCCTAGGTTTAAGCTGTGAAAACTCAGATTTTAAAAATAGGTGTGTGTTTTAACAAAACTACTCAAAAGGTAGCAAATTAGAAGTTAGGTCAGAAGACTCTAAAATTAAAATATTTAAATGAATTTTTGACTTATCATTTGTTGATTATTTTAGTTGTATAATAGCTCAACTAATCTCTACACCGAATAAAATAAAATAAATAAGGGCAACTAGATGTTAAAATCACCTATTAAGTTTATATTTCTAAAATTTTAACATGAAAATTTGTTTATTAACATTTATGATATGCCATTTGTCTCATAGTTCCAATATATATCAAAATTGTTTTAATATTTTGTAAAATATGCTTAAATCAATTTATAAATTAGAAAATGTTTAGTATCAAATATTAAAAGATATTTCAATGAAAACTCTACTTATCAGATTATTAACTCACCATGTTATTTACTCTTGTGTTTTTAGTGTGCAAAAACTAAAGCATTAGATAAAAATGTCTGAATGAACCACTATCTCTGAATGATGGAGTGATGCACACTCTTATTTTCCATTATTCTTTTCACCACAAGAAAAGAATAATTTATCTAACTCCCACAAACAACCTGGCCTTGTTGTTGAATTAATGTCTTCATCCAAAGGTAAGACAAGAGAGAAACCATTTGTTGTCATGTCTACAAAATGGAGAGGAGGCCACTGGGTAATAGCACATTGGTTTAGTAGCAGAACCTTCTGTCAGCTGTCATTTAAAAACATTGTTCTGGCCTGCTTAGAACTTAGAAAAAGACAAGGTTAGAGGAGTTTTGAGAAGTTTACAGAGGTCTTTCTGACTACCTTCTTTGTGGAACAGTATCTTAATGAGCTCTGTTCTCTGCAAAAATATCTCACCATTAATTAGGCTTTGGTAGAATTTGGAAGAGTAAGTTGCAGTCTAAAATATACACCTTAAGTTTTTTTCTTTTTCAAATAATGAGTCCTCTGTCACTTGTAGGGTTGGTGAATATCTTTCCCCATTCTGTAGGCTGTCGTTTTGTCTTACTGTGTCATGGGTTTTACAGAAGCTTCTCAGTTTCAGGAGGTCCCACTTATTGATTGCTGTTCTTATATAGTCATCTGCTGTTCATTTGATCTCAACACAATTCATTCTACACAATGGCATTGTTACATATTTCTTTTAATTTCTTGTCACTCTATTTTATATTTTTTTTAAAAAAGTAAAGTCCTTAAAAAAATGAATTGTTACAGTGGACAACAGGCATTTTAAAATGGGCTACAGAAGCTCACACATGCACATGATGTACCTTTTGTAGAATGGTATACTTCTTATTTATTAATATACATCAACAGGATATTTTTACTGCTATTTTAATTTGATTGTTAGATGCTTAACTTATATATACAAATTAAATATGATCACATCTAAAAAAAGTCAGATAAAAAATAAAAAAATTAAAAGTCATTGTTAAAATTTTGAAGTCTTAAAAATAATGTTGACTGAGACAGTCTAACATCCTAATGTTTTCTCTCTTCTTAGTAAATTATGAACTTCCGGCTTCTTGTTCTTACTCATGATCACATATTTTTCTCAAAGCAAAAAAAAAAATTAATCTTTGTTCAGCATTTTTTTAACTTTCTTATTTATTGATATCATATTTGATCACATTTAAATTTAGTATGTTATAGATAGCAACACTTTTAAACATTTTTAATATTCTGAACTGTATTAAGTTTTAAGAGCAAAAGAACTGGATTTGGCCAGAATTGGAGACTGATCTAAGCATTATTGGGTCAGGGGGACCATAGGACTGTCTGCTCCCTGCCCAGGGAGGGGATGGGGAGTTGCAGAGGAAAAAATGACCAGATGTGTTGGGAGAGGGAAGAGACCTTGAATAAGGATATACAGGGATGGAAAAAAAAAATTCAGAGGGAAAGATGAACACAAAGAAAATATAGGTGTAGCAATCTTATTTGTATTTCTTCCCTTGATAAGCCATGCTTATCATTCTTATCCTCTGTATAGTTATTGTTAACTCTTCCACATTTTAAATTCTTTTTCCTGTGTGTTTTTTTTTTTGATAAATACAAAATAAAGAAGGAAAAAAAAATTCATTTATTTCTAATGTGGTTGTAAAATTTATTAAGAAAGTTGAAGCATTGATTGAGTACTTCCCTGGAAGTTAGCAAGGTATCATCTAGTAGCATGAACATTAATCCCATATGGAGGAACCTTTCAGATGAGATTCAAATCTAATCCTCTGGATTCAATGTCTGATGATCATGCTATCTTCAACAATATATACTTACCTTCAGCATCTGAAATACAAGCAAGAGCAGTGGTCATACCCTATAATGTTTGGGATGTCTTTTAGACTCTTTTCTCCAACAATTCATCAGTGGATTTCCCCAATATTTGGGGATTTTTTAATGAATTAAAAAATCATTATTTTTTAATTAAATAAAATTAATTAAATATATTAATTTATTTAATTTTATAATAAATTAAATAAAAATTCATTATTTAATTAATAATGAATTGGTTTATTGTAGAACGTTGTCAGCCACGACAGAAAAATTTTATATAAAAGATATTAATATATAAGTACAACACATATGTGTGTGAAAATATATGTATATCATCTACATTGCACATGTATATGTATATATTCAAGCTATATGTGCATGTTTATATTAATAAATATGTGTGCATGTATATAAATCTACATATGTATATATCAAATGGATTAAAGAAAAGTAGTCCAAGCCAGAGGAATGGAGTGTGTACATGGTAGGTGGTAGAGGCAGAAAAAGGAAAAGAAAATATTTGAATTGTATTTTACTTTCAAATTAAAAAAAAATTAGTCTAGAGAGATGGCTTAGTGGTTAAGAGCTATGTCTGTTCCTCTCGAGGTAAATCCTGAGCATCCCAGGATGGCAACAAAATGTTACTAAAGTTTCAGCTGATTTAATAACCTCCTTTGGTCTCTGTAGCCATCAGGCATGCACATGGTACACAGACTTAAATACAGGCAAGATTTGTACAAATAAATATTAACAACAAAAATGAATAATAATTTTTAAAAGGAAGTAGAAGTAATTAAAGCACATGACTTTAAATGTTTAAAGGTTCTGGTTTCACATATTTTAAGTCATAATTTGGGGTCTGAAATACAGTCTTCTGCTGTTCATTTGATCCCAACACTGTTCATGCTACACAATGACATTGTTACATATTTCTTTTTTTTCCTTGTCACTATATTTTATTTTATTTTAGAAAATGAAGTCCTTTTCCAATAAATAATGTAATTAATTTAAAATAGGAAAAAAACATAAAATTAAGGCTTTTATGTAGTGTCTGGGAGATATCTTAATAATAGAACAATTCAGAACAAAGTACTATAAAATAAACAAATATTTTTCTGTTATGAGGAAACTTAGTTATGGATTTCTTTTTCTTTTTGGAAGCACTATTCAGTATGAACTTGATTCATAGTAAAGGATCAAGTTCTTTGAAATTAAGAAATCTAAAGTTCAAAGGTTTAGCCTCAAAATCCAATATATTGAGGCTGTATAAGTTAGATAACATTTCACAAGAGAAGTTTCTTTAGAGTGGTTTTCAGAATTCCAGTTTTTTTGTAAGCAGTTCAAGACTTTTTACTAGTTTCTGCTAGCATATTTCCCCAAATGTATAAATCCATAATACCAATATCCAAAACTGAAAACATATTTAATGTCTTAACCACTATGAATAGTTATTACATGACATCCAAAAAGTTATCTGTAAAAGTTAATGGCAAACAAGTAAAAAGAAATTCATAGCAAAATACACCAGTAAGATTTTAAATATTTTTTCAAAAAAATTTAAATATTTCCTAGGCAGAGATTTACGGAAGTTTAATAACTGTTGTAATAATAAAGAATAGCTTAACATATAAGTCCCTTTGTAATTAAAGAATGTATGTGATTTTAGTGTTATTAAACTATTATTACCTAGGAAATATTATACGTCCTGTGATACATTGAATAAATAATGTTTGCTGTACAAGTTATTAAGTGAATAAATATATTAATTAGCATGTATCTTTAATACTACAGGCTCAGAATTGCTAAAACCAAAACATTCATTATGTAGGATAAAAATTATTTAACTGATATTACACATGATAAACATCTTTATATTCTTGTTCTTCCTATTTATTGAGGCAAAGTATATGTTGTATGGTATATGTAATTAAATACATTTTTACTTTTTTCTATTTTTCAATTAAATTATTTTTATATTACATCCCAGGCACAGTTGCCCCTTCTTCCACTTCTCCCATTTATTTCCCCTATATTCTTTTTTCCTCACAATCCACCCTCCTCTGTTTGCAAAATTATGCAGACCTCTCATGCATATCAAGTTGCATCTTCCCTTGTATTAAGGCTGTGAAAGAAAACTCCATATAAGGAATATGTTCCCCAAAGCCATGAAAAGTGTTAGAGACAGTATCTGCTCTCACTTTTAGGTGTCCACAGGTGACCAATCTATAAAACTATTACATAAATGGAGAAGGCCTGGAAATATCCAATGTGCTGTTGATGGTTGATGGTTCAGACTCCCTGAGCCCAGAATAGTCTGTTAGTTGCTTCTGTGGGTTTTCTCATGTTGTCCTTCAACTCTCTGATTTGTACAATCCCTTCTTCCACTAATCAGCAGAATTTTCTGAGCTACATTTAAATTTGGTTGCAGGTCTCTGCATCTTCTCTCATCAGGAACTGGATGAAGGCTTTCTGATGAGAATTAGGATAGTAATCAATCTATGAGCATAACAGAAATCACTAGGCATCATTATGTTGACATATAAAAACTATACTTAAAATAAATTTATTTGTTTGTTTAATTATTTTATATATAATGAGGCAAAGTTTCTCCTCCATCTTCTCCTCCCAGACTCTCCCATTGCCCCTTTGTGCAACTTCACTCACTCTTCTTGCATTTCTATTTACAATAGGCCTTCCACGAATATCAAGAAAGCCTATTTTTCAAAATCAGCTGAAAATAATATTTTTATCTCTCAAATAACAAGGTGACTAAACTAAATTTGAATCAGTTTAGTCTGTTTTATTCTTAATTTCAAATATCTCCCAGTAAGACCTTATTATATATCATATTTATTAAAGTGTTGTAAACTGATTAAATATGTCTTTTAAAAATGAAATAATAATTTTATGTATATTCTGAATATTTTATTTTCTTAATTGTATGTATACACCTATATATTCACAAACTAGTAACCAACATAAAAATTACTGTTGAATCACTCTAGTGATAAAATATCAGCAAGTCACAAGGTTTTCATTTTGTTAGGTACAAAGTAGGTGTTATTTTCTAACTCAAATCTCTAGTATCTCTATCATTTGCTTTGTCTATTGTCATAAAAATTACTAAATAATAACGTTTAATTAGATAACTCTAGTCAGTCTTCTATTGCTGTGAAGAGATGCCATGACCATAGCAACTTTTATAAAGGAAATTATTAAATGGGAGTTTTCTTTTGTGTGTGTGTGTGTGTGAGTGCGTGTGTTTTAAATCACTTTTTTCACCCATCATCTTTAATAAAATAAGAACGCTTTTACTTGAAGTCCACTAATGAGTGAATACAACTTCTTCTCTTACTGAGTATGTGAAACCTCGCTCAGGAGGATAATCTCCAAATCCATCCATTTGCCAGCAAATTTTAGGATATTTTTTTTTCTTAGTGCTGAGTAGTACTCCATTGTGTAGATGTACCACAGTTTGTCAATTCATTCTTCAGTTGAGGGGCATCCAGGATTGTTTCCACATTCTTGCTATTATTTTTGTTTGTTATAAATAAAGTTGCATTTTCTATCCGTGTATATACTTATTCAAAGTCCCTTCCTCCTTCCATGGCTCAGGTCATTCTCTCTTCTTTACATCTCCCCATTTCCTTCCCAGCATAGGCAGAAGGTCCCAAGATCCCAATATTGCTCAGTTCAGCCTCCACTCCTAAAAGATGCAGTTTCCTCGGCCCAACAAGACTGAGTCAGGTGTTCCTCTAGAGGGAGTGGGATCCAAGGTGTCAGTCCAAGGTGTTTAACATCCCAAGCTGTTCAGTGGTTGTGGTTTGCAGCTTGGACATGCTTTGCTTTTTTGCTTTTTTGTTTAGAGTCCACTAATGAGTGAGTACATCCCCTGCTTATCTTGCTGGGTTTGAGATACCTCACTCGGGAGGATATTCTCATTTGCCTGCAAATTTTAGGATATAATTTTTTCTTACTGCTGAGCAGTACACCATTGTGTATATGTACCATAGTTTGTAAATCCATTCTTCAGTTGAGGGGCATCTAGGTTGTTTCCAGGTTCTTACTTTTAAAAATAATGCTGCTATAAACATAGTTGAGCTAATGCCTTTGGAGTGTAAATGTACATGTTTCGGGTATACACCCAGAAGTGGTATTGCTGGATCCTTGGGGAGATTGATTCCCAGTTTTCTGAGAACCTGCCATACTGCATTCCAGAGTGCCTGAACAAGCTTACACTCCCACCAACAATGGAGGAGTGTTACCGTTGCTCCACAACCTCTCCAGTATAGGCTGTCATCTGTGCCTTTTATCTTAGCCAATGTGACAGGTTTCAGGTGGTATCTCTAAGTTGTTTTTATTTGCATTTATTTGATGGCTAAAGATGAAGAGCACTTTTTCCAGCACCTTTCAGCCATTTGTAATTCTACTGAGAATTTCCTTTTTAGATCTGAACCTCATTTTTTGATTAGGTTATTCAAGGTTTTGGGCTCTAGATTCTTGGGTTCTTTATATATTTTAGAGATCAATTCTCTATCATTTGTAGGGTTGGTGAAAATCTTTTTCCCTTCTGTAGGCTGTAGTTTTGTCCTATTTACTGTTTCTTTGGCTTTACAGAAGCTTCTCAGTTTCAGTAGGTCCCACTTAGTGATTGTTGTTCTTAGTGTCTGTGCCACTGGTGTTATATTTCGGAATGGGTTGTCTGTGCCAATTGGTAGAAGGGTATTTCCCACTTTCTTTTCTATCAAGTTCAGAGTAGCTGGGTTTATGTTGAGGTCTTTGAACCACTTGGATTTGAGCGTTGTGCTGGGTGACAGGCTTGGATCTATTTGCATTTTTCTACACACTACCCACCAGCTATGCCAACACCATTTTTTAAAGATACTATCTTCTTTCCTTTAACATTTTGGGCCTCTTTGTCGAAGATCAGGTGTTCATAGATTTTTGAGTCAATGCCCGCATCCTCAATTCTATTCAACTGATAGATTTGGAGGTTTAGTATACTATCATTCCAGTGTGAAGTATAGTATCATAAATGTAGACATTATGATGCTGAAGATATTGAGACTTCTTCACAAGCCTTAGCAAGATAGAAGCACATTCCCTGCCTTGAGCTTCAGAAAACTGAACTCCCACTCTAAGTTAATCACTTTCTCCATCAAAGCTACATTGATTCCTAAAAGGTCACACCTCATATCCTTCTCAAGTTGCATGACTGAATCCCTAATGGTCAAGAATTAAAATCTATGATCTTATAGGATTTCTATACAAACTACTACAGTAGTTTTATGTATATAAACATTCTTGATTTCATTTAATTTATTGTTGTTTTAATGTTTGTTACATTTGCCTCTTTTTGTGCTTTATTGATTTATAGTATTAGGTTTAAAAAATAAAAATAACAATATACATATTTAAGTGTGTCCATGTAACAAGGTCTAATGTTGTCATTCTGCACTTAAATTTTTTGATTAGATAATAATTATGCAAACACCTTTTCAAAAAGCTTGTCTTTGTTTTTAAATATTGAATTATTATTTTATATTAAAATGGGAAATATTGGAGCAAAATATCTAGGTAGTGTGTTAGATTTCTTTTTTTTTATTTTCTCCAAGAATTTTTATTTACCTCTTTTCTAATGTTCCTTTATAAAATTAACTTAAACACATGATAGATTCATTCTTCCTATTTCTCCTCCCTTTCCCTCCCCTCCACTTCCTTCCCCTCCTCCACCTCGGTTGTTGATATTTAGCTTAAAAAATCAGATCATTTATTCCTTTACGTTCATTTTTAAATAAACGTTTACAATTTTGACTGTTTTCTCATACATCTCTTCATGATTTATGAGAATAAAATGGTAAATTGAAGAACACTTTTTATAACATCAGGATGCAGGGAGATTAGGATCCATTGTTTTCCTCACCTTCTGGAAGGCTGGCATCCAAAAATTTTGTCTTTTATTCCTTAATTCATTCTTCATATTAAAATAAAATAAAGCCAGAATGTCTTTGATCTGTATTTTACAAAGATGATGTATATGAATGCTGATACCAACCTACTTTCTTTCTTGCCTTCTGGTCATAAAATTTTATTCTAAAAGTATACTTATGTCTTCATTAATGCCAAAAATTACCTATTAACACAATGACTTTTTAAAATCATCCCTTATACTACTGAAAGTAGTTGCTTTTATAAACACTCTGTGTGACAAGTGAAGAGAACCTTTCTTTTCAATATTCTCTCTTTTCCCTACCAATGAGTCCTAAACTATACAGTCAGTAACCTAAAAATACTCTCTCACCCAAATCTTTGATGCCTTTCATTCTTGTGTGACCATGATTCCTCTACAGTACCATCAGGAACCTGTTTTGAGGTTGTAATCTTCTGCCCATTATCCTTGCTAGAGAAAGCTGTACATCATTTCTTGTGGGCATCTAACCAAACTGGATCTCTAATGTCACTGGGCTTCAGAATGGATCATGTCTGTTCCTCACTGGTCCTTTGCTTTTTATGTCTGCACAAATAAATATTCCCCATTCTCCACAAGACCCATTCAGTTTGAGAAGACAATTATTCTACTTCAGGTGGATCCTGTTAGCACCATTACTCCAGCTTCTTTTTCTTCTTCTTCTTCTTCTTCTTCTTCTTCTTCTTCTTCTTCTTCTTCTTCTTCTTCTTCTTCTTCTTCTTTTTCTTCTTCTTCTATTTTTTGAGCTACGCAACTCTTTTTTCATTATTATTATTATTATTATTATTATTATTATTATTATTAACAAAGAAGTCATACTTTCTATCCTTGTATATCCTTATTCAAGGTCCCTTCCCCCTCCCACCACATCAGGTCATTCTTTCTTCTCCACAAATCTCCATCCCATCCCTGGGCAGGCAGATTTCATTTGTACCTTTACATAAATTTGTTTTACATAAAAGAGTCATAAAGAGGTAAATGTATTTGGGTTTTAGAATATCTAACATCATGTAAAAGTTAGCAAACTTCTTTTATACTACTGAATTCTAAAGGCTTTATTATTTTTAAGGTGGTAATAATATGAACATTATTTAGATCACACTAATATCTGGAATTTACAAAAATATTTCCAGAATTATAAGTGCAGCAATGGCTCTGTAGGAAGATCTTCAGATGATGCTAATATATGATGAAGCTTGTAATTACTAAAGCTTAAAGATAAGTTAAATTTACATGAACTTAATCTAATTTTCATGCTCAATTTAAAATATCTCCTTGCTAGACCTCTTACTATATCATACTAATTCATTGAAAAATATTGAAAAATTGTATAATATTTAAGTATATGTAAAAGATCAAGGAGGAAAATATATAAATTACTTTTATGAGTTTTTAATGACCATTTTATTAACCAAATGGAAACGGACATTTAATTTATAATAATTAACTAATAGTTACCCACTAATGCCTTAGTTGAGCTCATGAGCATTTGTGTATATTCTAAGCATTTGTTTGGAGGCAATTGTAAGCAACATTAATTTTGCACATTTTGAAGGACACTATATAATTCAAAACAGAAAAATATGTACTTTATGGCAGAGAAATAGATCAATAAATCATAAAAACATAATTTAGGGTTACTCCCAAAGCAGTCTAAATGTTAAAATCCAAAACTGGTAAGACAGACAGTGGGTCAAGAAGACTACTGAGTGTGTGCCCATAATTGTTTGCAATGAATATCTGATGTCCTAAGAGCAAAATCCATGAACTAATAATGTCAGCTTAATGTATACTTGTTGCACAATGAATAAAACGTTATTTTAAAGGATTGAGAGATAAATTTTAGATTTATTATTTACAATATCTTTATCATGTCCTGATGATGACACATTGCTCTTTTATTTTATGTACTTTAGAAAAGGAAAAAGACAAACTGGCCATGGTAGTGTCTTATTTTTGAAATCTAAAACATGAGCAACATTTTATCGAATAGAATAAAAATTCTGATATCACAAAGGCAAAGATTACACAGGAGAATAACTGTAAGTGCAAGTACTTGATTAAAAGGCATTTAATTATGCTAATTGAGTTTTTTTTTACTATGCTAAATATATTGGTTCATTGCTTTATGGAGACAAAAGGACTCTCTAGCTCCCACTTTCAGATATTGTTGTCCAGGAGAGATTAGTCCTTGCTTTGTGTCTTTGATGAGGTAGGATGTTAAAAAAGAAATATTTGGAGCAGCAAACTGACCAGTCATCTCTTTGGTAATAGAAGAGTAGAAGGGAAGTAAGCTATAGCTCTTATTTTCCCATAATCACCTGCAATGGTTTGGATGAGAAATGCTCCTTCCCAGAATCGCATTGTTGATGACCTAGTTCCCAATGGAGATAATTTAGGAAGGAGGTTACAGAACCTGTTGGAAGCATATCATTAATGAAGAAACACTTAACCTTAATCTAAAATGTATTATTTCTTTCATAAATTGTTTTGGCCATGCCACTATCATATTAACAAAAAGTAATAAATACTTCACCCTCCAAACCCTGACTTTCTGGTACCTCCACCACTTTTTCCTCTCATGACTCTAAACCTCACAATACAGTGAAGATTGAGATTAATGTGTGAATTGCAAAAACATATTTAGCATGAAACTATGCTGTGGATTTAATTTTAAGCAAATTTTATGGTTAAGACTTTTATAGAAATATTTATAGTTTGGAAAATATATAATAAGAAGTATTTCAGGTCTAGCCTCAGTTATGGGTAGATAAAAGATTTGAATGGAATGTGCAAATTTTGCCTTTTGATTGTCTCATTTCTAACAGAGGTAGAAAACTATATCTTCATTACAAATTTCATATGTTTAAACATTAATGTAATTTAAACAATGAACTAATCATCTTTTTTTTTGGATTTTCAACTAGACAGTTTTTTTTTCTTTATTTTGTATTTATCAAAAAAAAGTAAAAAGAATTTTAAAAAAATGCAGAAGAGTTAACAATAACTATACAGAGGATAAGAATCATAAGCATGGCTTATCAAGGATAGAAATGCAAATAAGATTACTACACATATATTTTCTTTGTGTTCAGCTTTCCCTCTGAATTTTTTTTTTCCATCCCTGTATATCCTTATTGAAGGTCTCTTCCCCCTCCCACCACATCTGATCATTTTTCTTCTCTGCAACTCCCCATCCCCTCCCTTGGCAGGGAGCAGACAGTCCTATGGTCACACTGGCCCAACAAT
>PVIH01019577.1:0-17726 GCA_004025045.1 Sigmodon hispidus | reverse complement strand
GTTTTTTCTTGTTTGTTATACTCTGGTTTCTCTTCAGATCATATAAATCTTTTGCCTTTTACTAATCTTCTTAAAGGATTATATTAACCAGAAGTTTGAAATAATGAAGATACCTGGAGTAAGATGCACAACTAGAAAAGTAATATGTGGGAAATTTAGTAAAATATCAACAAACATAAACAAGTAATTTATAAACTTGAAACATACTAATTTATGTTTTATATATATGAATATATGGTATGAAATATAACTATATATATACATATATAACTATATATATGGGTTAATGCATATGCTGGCTTCCAGGCTCCATCAGTAGCACAAGAACCTGGTAAATATTTTGCAGTCTAAAATGCGTCTGGCTGTACAGTTCTTGCCTCTAGCCTCTCTATGTTTCTTAACTACTGGCTTAATTTCCACCTCCCACCTCTTTTTCTGCTCCTGATTTTCTCACAGACAAGTTTAGTTTGCTGGTCATATTCACATATTCAGTCTACTTTCCTTTTGTTGGATTCATCCAGATGTCTCTGACTGATCTCCATTTCATTTCTCCATAATAAACCTTCCTGACTTGCCATACCATAGTGAAGTTATGTAGTCAGTATACACAAAATTTGTGTTACATGAATAAAGCTGATGCAACACAAAGCTATTTATTGAAATATAGTGAAGTATGTATATATACGTGTGTGTGTGTGTGTTTGTGTGTGTGTGTGAGTGTGTTGTTAATGGAATAAGTTGAATTACTTAATTTTTCCCAGAACTGCAATTTTTGCCTTAGTACAATATACTAAATGCTTTAAGTATAATATTATACCCTTGCCTATTTTCTACAGGTAATCAGGAATTAACAGGAAAAAAAGACCTAAAAATGATTCATTCTTCCATATTTTTATTAAACTCTGAATGGTAGCAATTATGCTGATTTACTAGAATTTACAGAAGACTTTTCTTCATTTAATAAGCAAATTCCTTAAGTAGCATTCTAAAACTATGGGACCTTGGATACAAAAAAATATAAGGGAGAACATGTTTGTAAAACCTAATTTAAGCTCCTTTCATATTCCTCAGCTATTAATAATTATATTTTTAATTTTGTCATTAGAAAAAGTTGCTTTCTTTAGTATTCTTTTCACTTTGTGCATAATGTGCAATTCTAGAATTCAAAATAATTTGTAGATAAAAGTTTTGGGAAAACAAAATAAGAGCAGACCGATGACTTCACTGCTTACAGCTCTTTCTTCAAGCTTTAAATTTCTTTGCAATCTTTCTGTCTGTGTGCATTTTTTTTTCATATTCCTTGGAGAGTTATTCTGAAAAATCTATCTAAAACTTTCTATTGTAGACTGTAGGGAAACTAATTCCTAATGGGTTTACATCACCTTTACAGCACCAGAATTTGAAGATTGCATCATTTAATCAATAAAAAGTAATTTGCATTACATGAAAGGAAAATATTGCTGCCAACACTAAAAGCAAGGCTGGGATTTTTCAGAAAAATATTTGCTGACAAGTGAAAACTATATTTTCTAAATGGGGAATGAAATCAACTCTGTGTCTAGTATAATCTACAGGAGAGTGTGTAGCTACATAGTTTTCTAATTTTAAAGTAGAAATAATTGATTTTACTAGAAGCATAGCTATATTATCTATACTACTATTGATAAATTTGCATTATATAAATTTATTTTAATATAAAATTGATATTCCGTTTTACTACTTATAATATTTTATAAACTCAATAAAAATAAAAGTAAAGATAAGTAATACCCAGATCCTTTTGATAAAAGAAACAATATACCAGGCAGTGGAAGTGCACATACTATTGATTCCAGCAACAAAGTGGCAGAGAGAGAGAAGGGAGGATCTCTTAATTCCAGGCCACCCTTTTCTTCACAGCATGTTCAGGAACAGCCAAAACTGCACCTTGAAACTTGTCTAAAGAAAAAACATGAGAAAAAGGAATAGAAAATGATACCATTTTTTGTATGAAATATATTTTTGTGTTTTACCTACATATATATAATCACAACTATTCACACTCTGATAAATATTTATATGTTTAGCAAGATAATTCTATAGTATATTTAAATGCTATATGGCAAGTAGTCAAAATAAATAAAACTCCAACAATGAATATTAAATATGTATTATCTATCTAAAACTACCCTAAATTGGTGTATGAAGATACCCTCTCTATGTCTGTGTGGTTATATTTTTGCATACATTAAAGAGAAATAATTTTGTGCTGAAACTAAAAAGGGCTACATGCATAAGCAGAAGAAAAACAGCACAGTGACAACATCTCTGTGCTATTCAATGTCCTATTTACCTTGACCGCAGCACCCCATTAAAAGTCATATAAATTATTACTCAGTTTTACTCCAATGGTCCAAAATATATTGCTTGAACATCTTTTGAGGATTAACTTATCTCTGCATATACATATAAGTCATGCAGAAAAATCAAATTACCCCCAAATGCCCATAGAACTAAATTCTTCATTCATAATGACACACATTTCATGTATAGACATTTACTAGTGTAGCACAGTTAATATGTTTTAAAGATGACCCTATAACACTCAGGATTATTAACTACAAGAAACCTGAGAAGCAATTCAAGGTTGCTAGTTAGTTGGCAGCATAGTCAATCATTTTAACACAAAATATACCTGATAAATTTCAGTTACTCTCCACGTCTAAATGAGTTTTCCTCTGACTAATTCCTTTAGAACCAATAAAAGAAAATTGTTAAGAAAAATTTTCCTATTTACTCAAGATTATTAATGTTTGAATATGTCCTACTTCATACACATTTTTAGCTTTCTACATCTACCTTTAAAATATTTATTTCAAACTTTAAATTCTAGAGTAAAATTTGAAAACTTACTACATTTTTGGATTAAAAATTAACACATGAATAATCTGATAGTATTTATGTCAGAAATATAATTGAACTTGAAAATCAAACTGAAATAAATAGAAATATTTTGAGTATATTCACTTAAAACTGCATTGAATGTAGACAATTTTATATAATACAAATACTTCCATTTATACTAGAAATTTTCAAATAGAAACAAATATGTTATAGAAACTGTTAGGGAACTGCATACAAAGCGTAATTCATGCACTGGAATTGTAAAATAGTTGACCTTCCAATGAGAGTTCTATCTTAACTTGTATCCTATAGCTGCTTGATCCTAAATAAATACACAGAGACTTATATAAACTACAATCTGTTCAGTCTAGGGCTTAGGCTATTACTAGTTTGTGCTTCCTTCTTAAATTAATACATTTTTATTTATGAATTGTCACATGGTGGATGGGCTATTGGGTACAGCCACATTTTTTTTTTTTAGTTGGTGGCTGGATTGTGTTTTCTGGATTCAATTCTTCTTCCTGTATTTGTCTTTGAATTTTGCACCTACCTCTAAAATTCCGTGTGATAGGCCAAAACTGCTGCTTTATTAAGCGAAGGTAGCAACACATATTCATAGTATACACAAACATCATCCATAATATCTAGCCATGAATTTAAAGATTAATTTAAAATATTCTAGGCATTTGTTACTTTAAAATTTACACCATTTATTTTGTGTGTGTGTGTGTGAGTGTGTGTGTGTATGCTTATATACGTGCACCTTGTGTTCTTTTATATTTTTATTATGAATGAAGTCATATTTTTTATCCATGTATACTCTTGTTAAAACTCCTTTTCACCTCCCACACCTTCCAGTTCCCCTCTCTTCTCCACATATCATTATCTCCTCCACAGCAAGGGCAGGGGGTTCCAAAGTCCCAATATGGCTTAGTTCAGCATCCATTTCTAGCAGATCCACTTTCCTCATCCCACAAATGCTGCTTTGTGAAAAGATACTAAGTCCCTTTGGTAACCATAGGTTAGTTTAAGAATAAGAGAGCAGAGTCAGAGGTGAGCAGATTTTGGCAAGTGCACTACATACCCAAGTGGAGAGCCCCTCTCCAGGACAAGAGTCAATCCCTAGGGTCTGAACTCAGAATCTCCCTAGCACACAGGAGCTAGGCTTTGGCAGTGAGGCACTCTTCCACCAACATCTAAAAGAGGGGACCTTGCACAGATGAGCCATGCCCCCAGAGCAAACTGCATCATCAGAGAAGAACTGAAGTTTTGAAATTCAGACCCCTTTCTAGAGCAGACTCTGAGATCAAGCAGGCCCCTTGCTCAGTGGTGACAGGAGACACACAAGACCTCTTGCTGAAACTGACTAGAAACTGACTAACCATGAACCACTAAAGCAATAAGAAGACACCAGTGCAAAAATACACATAACAAAAGAAAGAACAAACAAGGCAACAACAGAACAAATGAGTGTTTCTGCAACTACAAGACCTGAAGAGATCAATGAAGAGGAAACAGAAGGAAACATAGTCAAAACCATCTTAATGAAGAATATTGAAACATTCAAAGAACATATAAAAAGTTCTCATAAAGAAATAGAAGAAAATACAAACAAAAAAATGGAAGAGATGAATAAATCCTAGAAAGAAAACCAAGAAAAAGTAAGTTAAAAAAAATGAAAAACAAACATTCCAGGAACTAAAACCTTAAAACAGGCACAAAATGAGGCAAAGATGTAAATAGAAAATCTGAAGAAAAGAACTGGAATTACAGATACAAGCATAACCAACAGAATCCAAGAGATGGAAGAGAGAATCTCAAGAGTAGAATAATTAGTAGCAAAAAAAGATACATCATTTAAAGAAAATACCAAACCCCACATAAAATAACACAAAACATTCAGGAAATTTGGAACATTATGAAAAGACCTAACCTGAGAATAATAGGAATAGAAGAAGGAGAAGAATACCAGCTCAACGGCACAAAGAACATATCCAATAAAATCATAGAAGAAAACTTTTCCAAATTAAAGAATGAAATGCCTATAGAGGTTCAAGAAGCTTACAGAACACCAAATAGATATGACCCCACAAAAAAGTCCACTCGCCACATAATAATCAAGCAACAAAACATACAGAACAAAGAAAGAATTTTAAGAGCTGCAAAAGGAAAGGACCAACAAATCTGTGAAGGCAGACGGATCAGATTAATACCTGACTATTCAATGGAAATGATGAATGCAAGAAATGCTTGGTCAGAAGTTATATGGACACTAAAAGAGCATGACTGCCAACCTAGACTACTATACCCAGCAAAATTATCAATCAGCATAGATGGAGTAAACAAATACTTCATGAAAGAGTCAGACTGAAACATAACCTATCTACCAATCCAGCCATCCAGAAGCATTAGTGGAAAAACTCCAACCTAAGAACCCAGATATACCCATTAAACCACAAACAATCATATCTGAAAGAAGAAAATCACAGAGAAAGGAAATACATACAATGCACCATCACAAAAAAGTAGAATATGTCAATCAGTGGTTGCAAATATCTCTTAATATCAATGGACTCAACTCACCTATAAAAAGATGGCTACAAAAAGAAAAGCCATCCTTCTGCTGCATACAAGGTACACACTTCAACCACAAAGACAAACACAAGCTCAGAGTAAAAGGTTGGAAAAAAGATTTTCCAATCAAATAGACCTAAGAAACAAGCTAGTGTTGTCATACAAATATCTAGCAAAGTAGACTTTAAACTAAAATCAATTAAAAGGGACCAAGATGGACATTACTTATTCATTGCAGGAAAAATTGGTCAAGAGGAGATTTCAATTCTGAATATTTATGCCCCTACTATAAGGGCATTTATGTAAATGAAACACAACTAAAGCTCACTACCATATCAATTCTCACACTTTAATAGTGGGAGACTTCAATACACCACTTTCTCTTTTGGATAGGTCAACCAGACAAAGACTCAACAGAGACGTAAGGAGTCTAACAGAGGTTATGCTGCAAAAGGAATTAATAGACATTTACAGAATCTTTCACCCAAATGCAAAGGAATATACATATTTCTCAGCACCACATGGGACTTTCTCTAAAATCGACTACATAATTGGTCATAAAACAAATATCAGCAGATACAAAAAATGGAAATAATCTCTTGTATCATATCAAACAACCAGAGCCTAAAGTTAAAGTTCAGTATTATCAAAAATCACAGAAAGCCTATCAGCTCATGGAAACTAAACATGACTTACCTGAACTACCTCTGATCAAGGAAGAAATTAAGACAGAAATCAAGGACTTCCTAGAATTTAATGAAAATGAATCCACAATGTACTCAAACTTGTGGATACAATGAAAACAGTCTTAAGAGGAAAATTCATAGCACTAGATGCCTATATCATAAACCTATAGAAATCCCACAGTAGAGAACTAACAGCACAGCTGAAAGACTTAGTACTATTAGAAGCAAACTCACCAAGAAGTAGTAGACAGTAGGAAATAATAAAACTTAGAGCTTAAATCAATACAATCGAAACAAAAAGAAGAGTACAAAGAATCAATGAATCTTGTTGTTTGAGAAAGTCAACAAGATAGATAAACTCTTATCCAAACTAATGAAAAAGCAGAAAGAGAGTATTCAAATGAACAAAATCAGAAATGAGAAGAGGGACACAACAACAGACCCCTATGAAATCCAGAGAATTATCACGTCATATTTTGAAAATGTATAATCCACAAAAAAATGTAAAACCTAGAAGAAATGGACAGCTTTTTGGACAGGTACCACTTAGGAAAATTAAATGAAGAACAGATTAATTACCTAAACAGACTTATAAACCTAAAGAAAATTGAATCTGTCATTAAAAGCCTCCCAAAATAAAAATCCCAGGACCAGATGGTTTCAATGCAGAACTCTAACAGACATTCAAATTATGACTACCATTCCTCCTCAAACTATTTCCTCCAGTAGAAAATTAAGGAATACTGCCAAATTCGTTTTATGAGGCCACAATTACATTAATACCCAAGTCTCTCAAAGACGCCACAAAGAAGAATTGCAGACCAATTTCCCTCATGAATATTGATGCTAAAATTATCAACAAAGTTCTGGCAAACTGTATACAACAATATTTAAAAAATACCATCCACCATGATCAAAAAGGTTTCATCCAAGAAATGCAGGAATAGTTCAATATACAAAATTGTAAATGTCATAAATCATATAAACATCCTCAAAGAGGGGGAAAAAACACATGATCGTATCCTCAAACACTGAAAAATCTTTTGAAAAAATCCAACACTCCTTTATGATAAAAGTCCTGGAGAGATCAGGAATCCAGGAAAAATATCTAAATATAATAAATTCAATTTAAAAGAAGCCAACAGCCAACATCAAATTTTACAGAGAAAAACTCCAAAAAATCCCACTAAAATCAGGAACTTGACATGGATGTCCTCTCTCCCCTTATCTATTCAATGTAATTCTCAAATTTTAGCTAAAGCAATAAGAGAATGAAGGGAGATTGAGGGGACACAAACTGGAAAAGAAGAAATGAAACTATCTCTATTTGCAGATAATATGATTATATACATAAGTGACATACAAAATTCAACCAGGGAACTTCTACGTCTGAGAAACACCTTCAGCAATGTAGCAGGATACAAGATTAACTAAAATGTAAGTAGTCCTCCTATACGCTAAAGATAAAAGGACTGAAAAAAAATGAGGGAACCATCATCTTTTATAATAGCTGTAAATAGCATTAAATACCATGGAGTATCTTTAACCAAAGAGGTAACATATCTATTTCACAAAAACTTTAAATCACTGAAGAAAGAAATTGAAGAGGATATCAGAAAATGGAGAAATCTCCCATGCTCCTGGATAGGTAGAATCAACATAGTAAAAATGGCAATTCTACCAAAAGCAATCTACAGACTCAATGCACTTCCCATCAAAATCTCAATACAATATTTTAAGGACCTTGAAAGAACAATACTAAACTACATTTGGAATAACAGGAAAGCCAGGACTGCCAAAACAATTTTGCTCAACAAAAGAACCTCAGGAGGCATCACTGTCTTGGACTTCAAGTTATACTACAGAGCTACAGTAATAAAAACATCCTGTATACTGGCATAAAAACAGACTTGTGGATCAATGGAATCGAACTGAGGATCCCAACATTTACCGAAAACCTCTAACACCTGATCTTAGATAAAGAGGCCCAAATATTCAATAGAAAAAAGTATCTTTAACAAACGGTGTTGGCATAGCTGGATGGTAGTGTGTAGAAAAATTCAAATATTTCCAAGCCTGCCACCCTGCATAAAACTCAAATCCAAGTGGATCAAAGACCTCAACATAAACCCAGGTACACTGAAACTGATAGAAAAAAAAAGTGGGAAATACCCTCCAACGAATTGACACAAGAGACCCCTTCCTAAATATAACACTAGTGGCACAGACAATAAGAACAACAATCACTAAGTGGGACCTCCTGAAACTGAGAAGCTTCTATAAGGCCAAGGACACAGTTAATAGGAGAAAAACTATAGCCTACAGAATAGGAAAAGATTTCCTCCAACCCTACAAGTGATAGAGGGCTGATCTCTAAAATATAAATAGAACTCAAGAATCTAGAGCTCAAAACCTTGAATAACCCAGTCAAAAAATTCGATTCATAACGAAAAAAGGAAATTTACAGTAGACAAATTACGAATAGCAGAAAGGCACTTGAAAAGGTGCTCAACATGTTTAGTCATCAGAGAAATGCAGATCAAAACAACTTTGAGATACCACCTGACAACTGTCAGATTGGCTAAGATAAAAGACACAAATGACAGCCTATACTGGAGAGGTTGCAGAGCAAGGGGAACACTCCTCAATTGTTGGTGTTCAGAGCTTGTTCAGAGACTCTGGAATGCAGTATGGAAGGTTCTCAGGAAACTGAGAATCAGTCTCCCCAAGGATCCAGCAAAATCACTTCTGGGTGTATTCCCTAAAGATGCACATTTACACTCCAAAGGCATTAGCTCAATGATGTTCATAGCAGTAGTATCCATAATAGCAAGAACCTGGAAACAACCTAGATGTTCCTCAAGTGAAGAATGGATTAACAAAGTGTGGTACACCTACACAATGGTGTACTGCTCAGCAGTAAGAAAAAATAATATTTTTAAATTTGCCAGCAAATGGATCTCTTTGGAGGTTATCTTCCTGAGCGAGGTATCACAAAACCAAAAAGATAAGCAGGGGATGTACTTACTCATTAGTGGACTTCAAACAAACAAACAAAAAAGCAAAATCAAAGCATGTCCAAGCTGCAAACCACAAAAAATGAACATCTTGGGATCTGAAATACCTTGGACCAGCACCTTGGATCCCACTCTCTCCAAAGGAACACCTGACTCAGTCTTGATGTTGGGGTAAGGAAAGTGGATCTGCCAGGAGTGGATGCTGATCTAAGCCATATTGGGACCTGGGTACCTCCTGCCCTTCCTGGTGAGGAGATAAATAAATGTGGAGTAGAGAGAGTGACTGGAAGGGTCAACGAGGGGGGGGGAGCTTGAACAAGGATATACACAGATAAAAAATATGACTTTAATCATAAAAAATTTTAAAAAAGAAGAGAGTTAAAAAAGAAGTGTAATAGATTTAACTTTAATTGTTGAAAGACAAGAAAATATATTGAATTTCTATGGACACCAAAAAAAAAAAAGAGGTAATATGTAATATTCCTGAGCCATAGGCCAAACAGCATGTAATTAATATAAGACATTGTGTGATATTTTAGGATTGCTGATCTGAATCTCAGGACTAGGCTGGGTCAGAAACTTTTGTTATGGAGTCAATATTCAGGATTAAAAATGATTTTAAAAAGATTTTAAAGAGCAAATGAAAAAGTTAATCTTTAAAATATTAACTATATCTACTGTTAACATAATACTGGTATATATAGTTCATTTTAGGAGAGAAGATATAAATAATAAAATTTTATGGTTAATGCATGAGTCAAAGACAAGTATAATAATTTCATATGAAAGCTATTTTTCTTTTTTTAAAAAATTAATATTTTCCTTTAAATTATTTTTGGAATAATGCAAATATCAAAATGTGCAAGTAAATCATTCAATAATGGTGGTAAGCTTTAACAAAAAAATAAACTAGTATATATTTTATATGTGTATTTAGAAAATCTGTAATGTATATCTTAGATATTTTTCAACCTGTGCTTTTTTGTTTTCATCAGATAAAAGCTGATAAAATTTAGCTAATGGAAGATGTATTTGAATTGAAAATATTTGTTGAGTAAAACTTAATTAAAAATAAATATTGAAGCCATTAATATGACTACAATACAAGAACAAATTATAAAGTGAAGAGCAGGCTAATTGTTCAATATTAATTATTTACATGTGAATCTATATTTACATATGGAACATTTCTTAAAATGTTAGTGCCTTTTCTACTGTACTTTCTTTTCTTTCATCCAGATTTTCATTCAGTGACATTTAAATGGATTATTTTTCCACTATTTGCACATTTTTAATATTGATGATAATTTAAAATTACTTAGACTGTCTTTTATTCCTGTTGTATTAGTCATGAATTCCATTGTGCTTTCATCCTATTCTTTGTTTATTCAATAAAATGCTCTTGTTTATGCTGTTATCTATTTGTGCTCAATTTTAAATCAAGTAAACCCAGTTTTACAAAATTTGACTCCTTAAAACTCTTTGTATACTCACAACATAATATAAAGTATGATCAATTACATATGTATATAAAACACAATCTAGACTAGAGAAATAATTACTTGAAATTATTTCTTTTTTCCTTTAATTTCCACAAAGATTCAGATAAATTAAGTGGTTGGAACCAAATGTGGTTTTGAAAAAATTTTTGTAACAAAAAAAAAATTAATTAGCCTTTTACTGATGGCCAAAATAATTTAACTTTAATTGTTTGTCACTGTTGAAGGTAGATTACCTATATAATATAAATTAATACATGTACATTAAGATTTCTCTCTACTCTTCCATAAATAGCAGTTGAACTAAGACTAACATTTGTCACAGATAAACATGTAGACATATTTGAGTGTATTATATTTTCATGAAGTAATTATTAATTATGTGAGGGAACAATTTTTTTGCCCAATAATGTCATTATATGTGATACTTTGATGCAGTAAATTTGTTCAGAAATATACTATTACAAGTGATTTATAAAATTATTTTTACATGCTTTTGTGTAATTTTCTGCAGAGTTGAAAAAATTATATGGAAATAAAGTAGGACACTCATGCTAGAACAGAGCAATAATTTCACCCTAGTCTATCTTGACAGTCCATCGAGTTTAGATAGGCTTCCTTGCAGGAGGCATGCACAATTTACAAGGTTTCACCACCAACGGTGTCTCTCCAAAGTACTTGTTAACTGCCTATTACTTTTGAAGGCTTTATGAAATATCCTCCCTACATAAGGGAATTTCAGTAAGCCCAGCACTGGGAAAGAATCCAACGCTAATTACAGCCTCTAAGTGTTCAAATAAGCAATGACCCTCTCACGCTCAAAGTAAAACATTCCACAATTCTACCTATTCATTGAGCTTGGCAAATTTCCCAGCAAATTATATTCAGTTTATAGAGACATTAAAACCCTATTTGTACTTAATATCTATCTAACTATATAATGTATTTAAGAAAATATTCCTAAATTCATCCATTGATATTTTTGTCTTGGTTTATTTTTTTTATTCCTTGTGTTTTCCTGAACTAAATAAAATTATTCATAAACTCCTATAAAAATGCTTTGCTTAAACACTACTTTGAAAAAGCATCTATAAAATATATATCATTGAATCTCGCAAATTCTTTGCAAAAATGTATTAACTGATAGTCACACTGATACTTCCTTGGAACTGAGTGCTATTGCTTTGTCTTTTTAAGATTCAAAATATGAATAAGTGCCTTCACTTACAAATTTAGCATTGATACTTCAACCAACTTATGTAATGACATCTAGACTAAGAAATTGTGGGGTAAAAGACAAAGGATTCAGTCATCCATGATATTATAGAACATGTGGGGTTTAATTTTTAATGAATGAAAAATGAAACTAATTAATTCAGTTACACTCCAGTGCGCTGATCATCATCCTATGAAAGTACTGCAGTCTATGCAAAGCTAATGAATGAGACAGGTGAGTCTCATAGGACTAGTTTGTGGTGCTTCAGACTGTAGTAAGCTCAAATGAGATAAAGTTGTCACATGTCTTCCACACTGATGTTAGAAAAAGAATGAAAGCACCCCTTAATTGCTAAAAATATTAGGCAACATTGTACTATAAGGTTCCAGTTTATTACTAGAATACTTTAAATACAAATGTTTGATTCAGTATTCATGTGATCTGATTAAGGATAATCACATAGATAATTGTTTCTTCAAGTAATTATGAGATATTATTGAAATAACTGAGTCACATTTATTTAAATGATGGTCAAGTTTTTATACATTATAATTTTCTTCTAGAGATTATAGAAAAATTATTAAAAAACAGATATTTAAATAAAATAAAGCTGAATGTTCAATACCTTCTAAGCCCTCTAGTGTGTTAAAACATAGGCAATGATTATACAAAAGTAATTTTCAAGAGAAAACAATGTTTTTGCTGGTAGTATTGTCTTCAGAGTGTCTCATGGAAGAATCAAGAAAATAGTAAACAGCTAAATAAGTTCTTTTCAACGTGCCATCAAGTTCTGTGGATGATGAATGATTGCTATGTATGCTGTATGCTACTTATGTACACTGTTATGGTGACTATGACAACAAATTTAAATGTGGTTCCAGTAGTTATTTAAATATGAGTCAAAATGCTCAATATTTGTTGCACTGCTTTTATTTACTGTTTTATTTTATTTTATTTTATTTTATTTTATTTTTGAAAACCCAAAATCTTTTCTCACTTTGGAACCAATTTTAACTTTTTCACCAGAAATGTTCTTTTCTCCTCTGGTGTTGGCCATGCTGAGCATTGAAAGCAGAAGCAGATCAAAGGGCAGGTGATGGTGTGCAGAGAAGTGGGTTCTCTAAGGTACAAGGTAAAGCTGCTCACTGAACAAATGACCTTCTCGTTTATCACATGTAACTTCACTTTTCTTTCTTAAAAATACGTATCTGAGAGCACACAGTTTTTTCATATTATTAAATTTCTTCTCTTTGATATCATCAACAACACCAGTCTTTGCTATCATTCCTTTTTATTTAATATTCACACTTCGTTTTTATGTTTATTTTTTGTCAACTTTGAAATAGTTTTTTTAGAGACACTCGAGATTCATTCAAGGATGATTTTAAAGCCATACATAAAATTTTAGCAGTCTATGTCTTAAATCCATACATAAATTTTGGTTCATATCTTTCAAAACTGAATTTGTGGATCTTGAAAATAAAGCAAAATTATTTCAATTTTTATAGTATAAAGACTTTAAAAATTCATATATCCCCTTGTTCCAACTTCCTTTCCCATCCTAACCCCTCCCAGTCAGCCTTCAGCCTCCCTCCTCACCATCCCCGGATCCCTTCCCCAGAAGGGTCAAGAGGTCCCAAGGTAAATTAGCTCAGTATCTACTCCAGGCAAGTCTGATTTCTTCATCCTAATATCCACACTGTGTTAGGTGTTCCTCTGGAGGGAATGGGTTAGGGTTAGGGTGCCAATCCATGCACAGAAACACAGTCTGAACTCTCCCCTTGAGACTCCACATATTGCCCATGTCAGTGGGCAGTTCCCTGTCCGTGGAGGACTTAGTTTCTTTTCCAGATGATTCTCAGGTAGCTGTTCTTGATTCAGTGAGCTCCCCTGAGATCCAGCCAGCCATCACTGTAAAAATTTTCTTCATAGTCACTATCCCTTTGCTCATGTAGAGTCTCCTCCCATTCTATCAGCTGGGCCAGGGACTCAGCCCAGTATTCAGCCATGTATTCCTGCCTCTACCTCTATTCATTGTTTGACCTAAGTTCTGTGATTGCACTTGGGGTGATTATTCATTTGATTACAGGGGAAGTCCAGTTTAGGCAACACCTTTGCTATTGGTTGGAGACCTAGCCAGTGGCATCCTGTAAGTTCTTGAGGTTTCACTCGCACTCAGTCTTTTTCCAACCCCACACTGGCTTTCTCTATTAAGATTCCATCTTTTTTTTTTCTCTAACTCAGTCATCTCCTACTCTTGTGATTTGTTCCTACCTCTTCTTGGTTGCAACCCCTTATGCTCCCAATTAACTAAGGAGATCTTCTCTATTTTTTCTTCCTGTTGGATACCCTGAATGTCTCTCTTAAGTTCCTCCAGATCCCAAGCTATTCAGTGGTTGTGGTTTGCAGCCTGGATGTTCTTTGCGTTTTGTTTAAAGTCCACTTATGAGTGAGTACATACCCTGATTGTCTTTCTGGATTTATAATTCCTCACTGAGAAAAATATTCTACAAATCTATCTATTTGACTGTGAATTTTAGGATATTATTTTTTATTTACATATTTATTATTTGGTGACTTTACATCATTTATCCCATCAAACTCAGTTATCAGTCTTCTCAGATTTATACTCACTCTTATGATCTACCCGTTTACAAACATACCCATTCATGCTGCTCATTTACTTACTGGAACATAATTAAACTCCCTTTGGCCAGACCCTTAAAGAAAACAAGTCCTTCCTCATCCGTACTCCATCCAGAAGCCATCAATGCAGAAGTGAGGCACTGTGTCATTTAGTTATATTCTAGCCTTGAGCTCTTCTATACAATGACATCATTTTTTTTTAAAGTTCACTAATGAGTGAATACATCCCCTGCTTCTCTTTCTGTGTTCCTGATACCTCATTCAGGAGGATATTCTACAAATCCCTCCATTTGCCTGCAAATTTTAGGATATCATTTTTTTTTTCTTACTGCTGAGTAGTACTCCATTGTGTTGATGTACCACAGTTTGTTAATCCATTCTTCAGTTGAGGGGTATCTACTTGTTTTCCAGGTTCTTACTATCATGAAAGCTGCTATGAACATAGTTGAGCTAATGCTTTTGGGGTATGAATGTGCATCTTTAGAATATATGCCTAAAAGTGGTATTGCTGGACCCTTGGGGAGACTGATTCCCAGCTTTCTGAGGAACAGCCATACTGCATTCCAGAATGTCTGAAGAATTTTACACTCTTCCCAATAAATGAAGAGTATTCCCCTAGCTCTGCACCCACTCCAGCATAGGCTCTCATCTGTGTTTTTGATAATATCTTCAATCAAAGCCCGGTGGAAAATCCAGAAGTAGCAACCTATGCCTTTAATCCCTACAGATCTGAGTTTGAGGCCAGTTTGGTTTATAGAGGGAGTTACAAGCTCTTAGGCAAGCAATGGAGGTGCCCCAAGTTTATTGCCATAACACCAGAAACAGAGATCTTTCCGTGTTTCTTTGAGTTCAAGTCTAACTACCAAATAATAATAGTCCACACCTATAATCTTATCATTAATGTGAAACAACTGGGTGATGAAGGTATTTAAGGCAGGAGTAGGAAGACATATTATGCAGTGGAAGCAAGGAGGAGCGAGGCTGAGGAAGCTGGAAGATATCTGTGTGAGATTTGACTGTTGTGTTTCCTCCCTAATATTCCAGTGTTTCCCCACTATCTTGCTCTGAGTTTCACCTTTTACAACCAGAATTTGTGCAGCAACAGACTCTTGTCTTTTACAGTACATTCTCTCACTTTTTTCTCTTTCTACATGTTCAAATTCTCCCCATCTTCTCATCTACCCTTGATCTACCCTCATTCTGTTTCCATTCACAAAGGAGTAGGCCTCCAAGAGATAATAAAACACAACAAAATAAAACATTCATTATATTTTTTGTGTTCTTTTTTTTTTCTTTTTGTTTTTTGGTTTTTTTTGTTTTTTTTTTTTCCTTCTTTATTTTGTATTTATCAAAAAAAAACAGTAAAAAGAATTTAAAATGTGGAAGAGTTAACAATAACTATACAGAGGATAAGAATCATAAGCATGGCTTATCAAGGATGGAAATAGAAATAAGATTGCTACACATATAATTTCTTTGTGTTCATCCTTCCCTCTGAATTTTTTTTCCATCCCTGTATATCCTTATTCAAGGTCTCTTCCCCATCCCAACACATCTGATCATTTTTCTTCTCTGCAACTCCCCATCCCCTCCCTGGGCAGGGAGCAGAGAGTCCTATGGTCCCACTGACCCAATAATGCTTAGATCAGTTTCCACTTCTGGCCAAATCCAGTTCTTTCCCCTCACCCTCAAGAGTGAGTCAGGTGTTCCTATAGTTGGACTGGGGTTTGAAGGGTCGGTCCAGGGTGTTTCTGATCCCAAGCTGTTCGGTGGTTGTAGTTTGCCTCTTGGGCATGTTTGGCTTTTTTTCCTGTTTGTTTGTTCAGAGACCACTAGTGAGTGAGTACATCCCCTGCTTATCTCTCTGAGTTTGTGAGACTTCGCTCAGGAGGATATTCTCCAAATCCCTCCATTTGCCTGTGAATTTTAGGATATCATTTTTTCTTACTACTGAGTAGTATTCCATTGTGTAGATGTACCACAGTTTGTTAATCCATTCTTCAGTTGAGGGACATCTAGGTTGTTTCCAGGTTCTTGCTATTACAAATAATGCTGCTATGAACATAGTTGAGCTAATACCTTTGGAGTGTGAATTTGCCTCTTTAGGGTATATACCCAGAAGTGGTATTGCTGGGTCTTTGGGGAGATTGATTCTCAATTTTCTGAGAAACCTCCATATTTTATTCCAAAGTGGCTGAACAAGCTTACAATCCCACCAACAATGGAGGAGCGTTCCCTTTGCTCCGCATCCTCTCCAGCATAGGCTGTCATCTGTGCCTTTTATCTTAGCCAATCTAACAGGTGTTAGGTGGTATCTCAAAGTTGTTTTGATTTGCATTTCTCTGATGGCTAAAGATGAAGAGCATTTTTTCAGGTGCCTTTCAGCCATTCGTAGTTCCTCTGCTGAGAATTCCCTTTTTAGATCTGAACACCATTTTTTGATAGGGTTATTCAAGGTTTTGGGATCTAAATTCTTGAGCTCTTTATATACCTTAGAGATCAGTCCTCTATCACTTGTAAGGTTGTTGAAAATCTTTTCCCATTCTGTAGGCTGGCGTTTTGTCCTATTGACAGTGTCCTGGGCTTTGCAGAAGCTTCCCAGCTTCAGAAGATCCCACTTATTGATTGTTGGTCTTAGTGCCTGTGCCACTGGTGTTATATTTAGGAAGTGGTGGCCTGTGCCAATTTGTAGAAGTGTATTTCCCACTTTCTCTTCTATCAAGTTCAAAGTGGTTGGGGTTAAGTTGAGGTCTTTAATCCACTTGGATTTGAGTTTTTTGCAGGGTGACAGGCTTGGATCTATTTGCATTTTTCTACACACTTCCTTCCAGTTATGCCAACACCCTTTGTTATATATACTATCTTTTTTCCATTGAATGTTTTGGGCCTCTTTGTCAAAAATCAGGTGTTCATAGGTTTTTGGGTTAATGTCTGGATACTCAATTCTATTCCATTGGTCCACAAGTCTGTTTTTATGCCAGTAACAGGCTGTTTTTATTACTGTAACTCTATAGTATAGCTTGAAGTCAGGGATGGTGATACCTCCTGAGGTTCTTTTGTTGAGTAAAATTGTTTTGGCAATCCTGGCTTTCCTGTTATTCCAAATGAAATTGAGTATTGTTCTTTCAAGGTCCAAAAAATATTGTGTCAGGATTTTGATGGGCAGTGCATTGAATCTGTAGATTGCCTTTGGTAGAATTGCCAT
>PVIH01019576.1:0-34939 GCA_004025045.1 Sigmodon hispidus | reverse complement strand
TAAATAAATGATTGCCTTTGTGCAAATGGACAACTCAGAAAGACATCTTTCTAGCTACTGAGAGAAGCTGCTCTGGGCGTAATAGCTTTAACACAGCGGAGTCTCTTAGTTACTGTTGCTTGATACCCTGTTTCTTGGCTGTAACTGTTGTCGAAGTAAGACATTTTGTAAATAAATTTCTTTTGGTTTGTATTATTTATGACTGATTTTGGAAAGTATTTTTATTCATTTGACACTTGAAAAAAATTGGGTACATGATCTTATCACCATAGCTCATATAAAACTGTCTATTTGTTAATTCTTCTCACTGTTCTCAGAAATGAAATTTTCCTAATGTGTTAACTTGTATGTGGTATCAGCATTAGAAGTCCATATATAAAAATTGACTCATATCCAGACCTAGTGGCTCATACCTATAATTCCACCTGGGAGGCTAAAGTAACAGAATTGCATGACTTTGAGGCCAGCCTGAGTTATGGAGTGAAACTGTTTCAAAAATAAATTGTTTAGAAAAGAATTAGCTTTTGCCTTTGTGGTGACTGTAGCTCTGATTTCCTTTGCTATATTGGAAAAATAGGAAACAGCAGCCTCAACTGTCAGGCTAGAGAGTGCGGCTCTGTTTATTAGAGAAGAGAAAGCCTTCACCATCTCCTTTTAAAGGATTTTTGTCAGTCTTTGTTATTGTTTGTTTTTCTGAGATAGTCTCACTTGATAGATGATTCTAGCCTAGTACTCCCTATGTAGGTCAGGCTAGTTTCATACTCAAAATCCTGCCTTCATCCTCTGATAGCTTGGTTGTTACCTGAAATTTTACCAATAATAATAAAAAATGCTAATATAGTATTTATAATCTAATGTGAACCTGATCAATTAGCTCTCTGTTTATCACATTATGGTCTAGAGTACATATTTATATTTGACACTTAACAAACATTTGCTGATTTGATAACAGAAGGGGAGGTGTTTCCTTCTTGAATGAAGCTGTTTAGAGTGAAGGCTTAAGTTACCTGCACAGGTATATGAAGAAGGTTCCTGTGCCCCAGACACCCTCAGCCTGATCATTTGTACTAACAGACAGTACTCTCTCAGTCAAACCACAGCATTTTTAAAAACATTTATTTATTTATTATGTATACAGTGTTCTGTCTGCATGTCTGCCTGCATATCAGAAGAAGGCACCAGATCTCATTACAGATGGTTGTGAGCCACCATGTGTTAATTGAACTCAGGACCTCTGGAAGAACAGCCGGTGTTCTTAACTGTATCTCCAGCCCCAGAACCACAGCATTGTTGTATGAGAAAGAATTGCCACACCTTTAGTCCCAGCACTCTGGTAGATCACTCTAGACCTGTGAGTTCCAGGACAGCCTGGTTTACACAACAAGTTCCAGGACAGCCAGGGTTCCAAAGTGAGATCCTGTCTTGGAAAAACAAAACAAAACAAAAATTAAAAAGATTTATTGGAATATAAAAAGAAAAAAAGACCTTTTAATCCCTTAGTAAACACAAGAAAAAAGTAAAAAGTCTAATAATACTATGCTATACATAAGACATGAAAAGAAAATCTGTAGCTAGCAGTGGCACTTGTATACGAAGCAAACAGGTTTCTTTCTAAGTTCTCTTTGGCAAATTCTTAAGACTTTCAAACATTGATTAAAATTTTCCTTTTATACAAACGCATAGTTTTGAAAGAATAGCAGGATTTCGGATATTTCATATTAGCAAGGCTGTTAAGAAAAACTTATACTGTTTTAGAAATTGAGAAAGAAAAATTCTGGACCATTTATCATTGCAGTTCTTTCACAGAGACAGGCAGCATGCACAGGGCATACATGAGTCTACACCAGATCCTTTGTGTATATATTATGGTTTTCAGATTAGTATTTGTATATAGGGGACTCCTGAGTGTGTTAATAAGTGGGTCTCTGTTTCTTGTGCCTTCTTTTGGGCTCTTTTCCTTCTGTTTGTCTTGTCCAGTTCCAATGTGTTCATTTTTGTTTTATCCTATTATATTTTGTTTGTATTATTATCTTTTAATGAGAGACAGGGAATAGATCCACATGGGGAGAGGTGGGGAGAAGTAGAGGGAGGGGAACCATAGTCAAGATATATTATAAGAAGGAAAAAGTCATTTTTAATAAAAGGAAAAATAGCTCCTTACAGGATGTTTACTGGCTGAACAACTATCTTAATGACTGTACAATTTTATGGGGGATAAGAAACATGAAAATCAGAGTGCTGTGAAGCAAGAGGCATCTTCTAAGGAGCAGGTGATTAAAAAATGGAAAGAGTAAATGTAGAGAAGGCAGATGGACTGTAGGAGGTCAGGAGTTTAAGATAACCTAGATTAGAGGGGAAGGAGTGAACAAAATGGTCCTGATGCTTTGGATGAATCTTAAGATGATTTCAGTATTCCCCCCTTGTCATGAGTATTCCTGTGTAATTCTTTGTTGTTTCGTGTGGTGAAATCCTGTGAATATGAAGAGATTTCATTCCTAAATTGTGGATAATTTGGTTTTAAGTTAATCAAAGGAAACATTATCTTGGTTAAGTCCTTCTTAATGAGTGAGTCCTTAAGAGATGAGCAGAAGCAGAAGGTGTTCTGTTGTAGAAACAATCATGTTTTGAGAGAAAAATGTCATGTGGAAGACTGAAGGTGACATTTTTCTCTAGCTGACAACCCTCAAGAAAATGTCCAATTAGTTCTAAGGAGCATGCCTACTAGTGAGATGGGAAAGACCCATGATCCTCAGATGAGATTGACAGTATGATTTGGGCCCTTGAGCTGAGGATCTAGTTAAGCTGTTACTGGACTTCTAACTCCTAGACAATAAATAGATGTTGTTAAATGAAATAAGTAAGACTCTGACAAACTATTATAGGCTTTCTCTTTTGTGCAATATTGAATTGATTGTTTTTTGAAAGACTATTGAGGGTAAGAAAATCAAGGCAAGAGAAATAAATGAGAGGATGAATATGAACAAAATTTGACATGTATAAATCTTAAAGAAACATTATCTTGTATAATGGACATCCATTTGCTTTTCATTTCTTTCTTTATTTTTATTTTATGTGATTTGGTATTTTGCCTGCATAACTGTATAAGGGTGTCAGATCTTCGAATTACAGACAGTTGTTAGCTGCCATGTGGATGCTGGGAATCGAACTCAGGTACTCTGGAAGAACAGTCAGTGCTCTTAACCCCTCAGCCATCTCTCCAGCCCTTAATTTCTTTTGTTTATTTATCTATTTATTATATGGTGATTTTACATCATGCACCCTGTCAAACTCAGTTGTCAGACCTCTCAGATTAATGCCCACTCTTATCATCTCCCCATTTACAAAAGCGCCCATTCATGCTGCTCATTTAATTACTGGAGCACAGTTAAATTCCCTGTGGCCAGACCCTTAAAGAAAAGTCTTTCCTTACCTACCCCTCTGCTAGAGGCCATCAATGCAGAAGTGAGGCACTGTGAAATTTATAGCTATGGTCTAGCCTTGAGTTCTTTTGTACAATGACATCTCTCTCTATATATTTTTTAAAGTCCACTAATAAGTGAGTACATCCCCTGCTTCTCTTTTTGGGATTCTGACACCTCACTCAGGAGGATATTCTCCAAATCCATCCATTTACCTGCATATTTTAGGATATCATTTTTTCTTACTGCTGAGTAGTACTCCATTGTGTAGGTGTACCACAGTTTGTTAATCCATTCTTCAGTGGAGGGGCATCTAGGTTGTTTCCAGGTTCTTGCTATTACGAATAATGCTGCTATGAAAATAGTTCAGCTAATGCCTTTGGAGTGTGAATGTGCATCTTTAGGGTATATGCCCAGTAGTGGTATTGCTGGATCCTCGAGGAGATTGATTCCCAGATTTCTGAGAAACCTCCATACTGCATTCCAGAGATCAGTCCTCTGGCACTTATAGGGTTGGTAAAAAATCTTTTCCCATTCTGCAGGCTGTCATTTTGTCTTATTGACTGTGTCTTTGGAATTACAGAAGCATCTTCCCAGTTTCAGGAGGTCCCACTTATTGATTGTTATTCTTAGTGTCTGTGCTACTGGTGTTATATTTAGAAAGTGGTCACCTGTGCCAATGCGTTGGAGGGTATTTCCCACTTTCTTTTCTTTCAAGTTCATTGTAGCTGGGTTTATGTTGAGGTCTTTGATCCACTTGGATTTGAGTTTTGTGCAAGGTGATTGATTTTGATCTATTTGCATTTTTCTACACCCTACCATCCAGTCATGCCAACACCATTTGTTGAAGATATTATCTTTCTTCCATTGTATATTTTCGGCCTCTGTCAAAAATCAGGTCTTCATAGGTGTGTGGGTTAATCTCAGGATCTTGTGTGGGTTAATCTCAGGATCTTCAATTTGATTCCATTGATCCACAAGTCTGTTTTTATGCCAGTACCAAGCTGTTTTTATTACTGTAGCTCTATAGTATAAAGTCAGGGATGGAGATGCCTCCTGAGGTTCTTTTGTTGAGCAAAATTGTTCTGGCTATCCTGGCTTTCCTATTATTCCAAACAAAATTGAGTATTGTTCTTTCAAGGTCTGGAGAACAATTGTGTTGAGATTTTGGTGGGAATTGCATTGAATCTGTAGATTGCTTTTGGTAAGATTGCCATCTTCACTATGTTTGATCCTACCTATCCAGGAACGTGGGAGATCTTTCCATTTTCTGATATCCTTTTAAATTTCTTTCTTTAGAGATTTAAAGTGTCAAACAGATCTGAATACTTTTTTGGTTATAGTTACACCGAGGTGTATTTAATGCTATTTACAGCTATTATAAAAGGTGATGTTTCCCTTATTTCTTTTTCAGCCCTTTTATCTTTAGTGTATAGGAGGGCTACTGATTTCTTTGAGTTAATCTTGTATCCTGCTACATTGCTGAGGTGTTTATCAGCTGTAGAAGTTCTCTGGTAGAATTTTGTGGATTACTTATGTATACAATCATATCATCTGCGAATAGAGATAGTTTCACTTCTCCTTTTCCAATTTTGTATCCTCTTAAGCTCCTTTCATTTTCTTATTGCTTTAGCTAAAACTTTGAGAACTATGTTGAATAGATAAGGAGAGAGGGAACAGCCTTGTCTAGTTCCTGATTTTATTGGGATTGCTTTGAGTTTTTCTCCATTTAGTTTGATGTTGACCATCGGCTTTTTGTAAATCGCCTTTATTGTATTTAGGAAGTTTCCCTGTATTCGTGATCTCTCCAGGACTTATATCATAAAGGCGTTTTGGATTTTCTCAAAGGCTTTTTCAGCATTTAAAGAGATGATCATGTGGTTTTTTTCTTCAATTTGATTATATTGTGGATGACATTTACAATTTTTCATATGTTGAACCATTTCTGCATTTCTGGGATGAAGCCTACTTGCTTGTGGTGAATAACTTTTTTTATATGTTGTTGGATTCTGTTTGCCAGAATTTTGTTGAGAATTTTCGTATCGATGTTCATGAGGGAAATTGGTCTGTAATTTTCTTTCTTTGTTGTGTCTTTGAGTGGCTTGGGTATCAGGGTTATTGTGGCCTCATAAAAAGAGTTTAGTAATATTTCTTCAGTTTCTACTGTATGGAACAGTTTGAGGAGTATTGATATTAGCTCTTCTTTTAATGTCTGGTAGAACTCCTCATTGAAACCATCTGGGCCTGGGCTTTTTTATTTGGGAGACTTTTAATGACAGCTTCAATTTCCTTTGGTGTTATAGGACTAATTAGGTCTTTAATCTGATCTTGATTTAATTTTGGTAAATGGTACCTGTCCAGAAAGCTGTCCATTTCTTCTAGGTTTTCCATTTTTGTGGAGTATAGATCTTCAAAGTATATCCTGATAATTCTCTGGATTTCCTGGGGATCTGTTGTTATGTCCCTCTTTTCATTTCTGGTTTTGTTAATTTGGATACTCTCTGCTTTTTGGTTAGTTTGGATAAGGGTTTATCTATCTGTCTTGTTGACTTTCTCAAAGAAATCAATGAATCTCAAGATTCATTGATTGATTTTTTTTTTTATATATTCTTTTTGTTTCCGTTGTGTTGATTTCAGCTCTAAGTTTGACTGTTTCCTGCCCTCTACTCCTTCTAGGTGAGTTTGCTTCTAATTGTTCTACAGCTTTCAGCTGTGCTGATAGTTCTCTAATATGGGATTCCTCTAGTCTTTTCATGTAGGCATCTAGTGTTAAGAATTTTCCTTTTAAGACCGCTTTCGTTGTATCCCATAAGTTGCAGTATGTCATGGATTCATTTTTGTTAAATTCTAGGAAGTCTTTGATTTCTTTCTTAATTTCTTCCTTGATTCAGAAGTGGTTCAGTTGAGTGATATTTAGTTTCCATGAGTTGGTAGGCTTTCTGTGATTCTTGATGTTGTTGAACTCAAACTTTAGACCATGGTGATATGATATGGTATAATGAATTATACCTATATTTTTGTACGTGTTGATATTGCTTTATGACCTAGTATGTGATCAGTTTTAGAGAAAGTTCCATGGGGTGCTGAGAAGTATGTATATTCCTTTTTGTTTTTGTGGAGGGTTTGGTATATATCTATTAAGTCCATTTGGGTCATAACTTCTGCTAGATCCCTTATTTCTCTGTTGAGTTTCTGTCTGCTAGACCTATCTGTGGTTTAAAGTGGAGTGTTGAAGTCTCCCACTATTAGTGTGTCAGGTTTGATATGAGGTTTAAGCTTTAGTAGCGTTTCTTTTACATATGTAGATGCCCTTGTGTTAGTGGCATAGATATTCAGGATTTGTATTGATGGATTTTTCCTGAGATGTAGTGATCTTCATGGTCTGTTTTCATTGATTTTAGTTTGAAGTCTATTTTGCTAGATATTAAAATGGCTATACCAGCTTGTTTCTTAGGGCCATTTGATTGTAAAGTCTTTCTCTAACCCTTTACTCTGAGCCTGTGTCTGTCTTTAAAGTTGAGGTGTGTTTCTGTGTGCAGCAGAAGGGTGGTTTCTGTTTTTGTATTCATCGTGCTAGGGTATGTCTTTTCATAGGTGAATTGAGTCCACTGATATTAAGGGATATTAATGACCAATGATCGATGTTTCCTGTCATTTTTGATTGTCGCTTGTATTTCCTTTTTTTTAGGGGGGATTCTCAGTTTCTAATAGACTATTTTTACAAGGCTTTTTATTATTTTGGTACTTGCATTAAAGCTGACTCTAGGACAGTGGAGCACAATACCTAGAAATAACATTATACCTTCATAATCACCTAATTTCTGACAAGTGTTCAAGGACATCTATTCAAGGGTAAAAAATCCTTAGTGAATGGTATTTGGAATCTGGGTATTCACAGATAGGGAGTGAGGGAGAAGAAACAGGGAGAAAAGAAAATAGGAAGAGAGAGAACAAGACATCTTACATGTCACTTATGAAAATTACAAATGTCTCAAAGACAAAATGTAAATCTTGAAATGACAAAATCTTAAAAAGAAAATATAAAGGGAAGTCCTCTTTGACATCTTGGTGACAGTTTGTTGAGCGTGACTGTAAAAGCTTAAGCAACAAATACAAAAATAAATAAGTCTGACTTTATCAAGCCAAACCCTCACAACAAAGAAAGCGAGTTAAAATGAAGCCTCCAGAACAAGAAAACATTTGCAAGCCATGTATCTGATATGCCTGTTGCAAAGACATTTCCTTGATTAGGAGTGAGAACTACACTTGTATGTAGGTAGGTACAAATGTTTAGATTATTGTTAGAGATTATGCCTGTTTAGTAAATTGTTAGAGCTATTGAAAAACACAGTATGGAGATTACTCAGAATCTTAGAAAGAGAATCATAGTATTCAACAATGCCAGTTCTGCATACATAGAAAAAATGTAGTGTTTTGCTTTGTTTTTATTCACATTTATGTATTTGTTTATTGTTTGTTTGAGACAGGGTCTCACTGTGTAGCCCTGGCTGGCTTCAATCTACCAGACTGGCTTCACTCTTTCACAGCTCTGCCTGCCATTGCTTCTGCCTCCTGAATGCTGAGATTAAAGGTATGCATGTGCCACCAAACCTAGCCTTATTTATTTATTTTTAAGTAGGGGTTTTAGTTTTTGTTTGTATGGGCATGTGTAATTACATGCAGTGCCCATGGAGGCCAGAAGAGGGTGTAAGATCTTCTGAAATAAGAGTTAAATGTAGGAACTACCTGATATTGATGCTGGGAACAGAACTCAGTTCCACTGAAAGAGCTGCAAGCACTATTACCTTATTACCTGATGAACCATCTCTCCAGCTTGAAATCAAATTTTAAAGAAATATCTATATTACCATGTTTATTTTAGCATGGTTAATAGTAGCCATGAAGTGGAATTGACCTAAATATCTGCCTATAGACAAGTGAATAAAGAAAAAAAAATGTATATATTTCTACTGTATGCTACAACAAAGAAAAAACTGGAGAACACTATGCTAAGTGAAATAAGCTAGACAGAGAATAATAATTATTGTATGGGATCACTTTATATGTGTGATCTAAAAAGAATCAAACAGAGAAATCAACAGGAAGACAGTAGTTGCCAAATTTTAAGGGTAGGAAAAATGAGGAGATACTTTTCAATAGGCACAAATGTTCAGTTATAAGAAAAATTAGTTCTAATGGCCAGCATGATGATGACAATTAATAATATAGCATGACATACTTGACATTTACTGACCATAAAAACATCTTATATGTTCTTAAAGTAATATAAAGATATGATGAATGTGTTAATTAAATTGATTGTGCTAACTATTTCATAGTATATAGGTATAGATATATCAAATTATCACTTCGTACTGTTTTGTCAATCATACCTCAGTAAGTCCTTAAAAAGTATAGAAAATGATTCATAAAATATAATAATAAAGTTGATTATGTATGGTGCATGCCTTAATTTAGTACTCAAGAGGCAAAAGCAGATCTCTGTGAGTTTGAGGCCTATATAGTTGTCTTCATAGTAAGTTCTATGACAGCTTGGGCTACATAGACTCTATCTCAAAAAGTAACTAATAATAGTAATAATAAGGTGAGTTTCCTTTTTTTTCTAGTTTGTTAAGACTTTTAAAATATTATATGTTTTACTGTTATATTTACGAAGCTGATGCCTGTGCCAATGCATTCAAGGATATTTCCCAGTTTGTTTTCTATCAAGTTCAGTATAACTGGTTTTATGTTGGTCTTTTATCCACTTGGGCTTGAGTTTTGTGCAGGATGATAGATGTGGATCTATGTGTATTCTTCTACATACCACCATCTAGTTATGCCAGTACCATTTGTTGAAGATGCTATCTTTTTTTCATTGCATATTTTTGGCTTTTTGTTAAAAATCAGGTGTTCATAGGTGTTGGATTAATGTCATGGTCTTCCATTCGATTCCATTGATCCAAAATTCTGTTTTTATGCCAGTACCAGGCTGTTTTTATTGCTGTAGCTCTATACTATAGCTTAAAGTCAGGGATGGTGATGTTTCTTGAAGTTCTTTTATTGAGCAGTATTATTTTGGCAATCCTGGGTTTCCAGTTATTCCACATGAAGTTGAGTATTGTTCTTTCAAGGTCTGTAAAAGATGTGTTGGGATTTTGATAGGGATTGCATTTAATCTGATTAAGATTGCTTTTGGTAAGATTGCCAATTTTACTATGGTGATCCTACCTATCCAGGAACATGGAGATCTTTCCATTTTCTGATTTTTTTTCTTCAATTTCTTTCTTCAGTGACTTAAAGTTCCTGTCATACTAGTCTGTCACCTCTTTGATTAGAGTTATCCCAAGATATTTAATGCTATTTGCAGCTATTGTAAAGGGTGATGTTTCCCTAATATCTTTTACAGCACTTTTATCATTTATGTATAAGAGGAGGGCTATTGATTTTGTGTGTGTGTGCTAATCTTATACCCTGCTACATTGCTGAAGGTGTTTATCAGCTGTAGGAGTTCCCTGGTAGAATTTTGAGTGTCATTACTAGAATCGTTCAATGGCTTTATCGTGCTCAGGCAATCAAACACAGCTTCTCTGGGTTCATGAGTGCCTTATCCAAAGGACAGTATTTCAAGGCACCATTCCTTATTCTTTAGCTCTTTTAGTTTTTCTTAGCCTCTTCAGTGTTGTAATAGCCTGCAGGGGAAAAGTATGTTTGATACAGATCTTGAAACAGTATTGCCTTCCACCTTCCTTTACATACTTGAAACCCTATATACATTTACATAGAAAATTTTACTTTTGGGGACTGGAGAGATGGTTCAGAGGTTAAGAGCACTGACTGTTCTTCCAGAGGTCCTGAGTTCAATTCTCAGCAAACACGTGGCACCTCACAACTGTTTGTCACCTTGAGATCTGACAGCCTCACACAGACATATATGCAAGCAACACAACAATGCAAATAAAAATAAATTATAAAAAAACTTTAAAATATTTGCTTTCATTGAGGTGTATTGTGTCCCTTTTGCCTTTAAAAACTTTTTTTGGGTGTATTAAGATTGTCAGCTGAGGTCAAGGACTCACTGAAAAGGCATCGGATGTGTTAGGAGAGAGAGCAGCCATTTTGACCTCAACGAAGGAAAGATGAGGGGCGATGGCTTGAGAAATTATCAATCAGGCTTGTGGTCCTACCTTCAGCCATCAACTCCAAGGCTCTAGGAAATCAAGTTGTAAATTCTAATGTTCTGGAGAAAACAATCTTTTAGTTACTTATTACTTCACAGTTCCACAGAGATGTTTAACTTGATTCTCCAACATTTGAAGACTGATAAGGTCCCAACTCTTATCTACCTTGAATCACATACTATTTGGAAGGCTTGTTGCAAAATGAGAAGAGGTCCATGGAATAAGGAACCCTGACCTACAGAGGAATCATTAAGTCATTTTTAAGAACTTACTGAGCATTTACCTGAGTGCCAGGTACTGCGGATAAAACAAAGAGCACAAAGAACACACAGGTGGACTGGAGAGATAGCTCAACGGTTAAGAGCACTGACTGTTCTTCCGGAGGACCTGAGTTCGATTTCCAGCATCCACATGGCAGCAAACAACTGTCTGTGATTCCAAGATCTGACACCCTTACACAGTTATGCATGCAGGCAAAACACCAATTCACATAAAATAAAAATAAATATTAAAAAAAATTTAAAAAAATAAAAATAAAAAAATAAAACCTTTTTTGTTTTAAGTGACATGGACCTCTTTTAAAATTCAAGTGAAAATAAAATAGAATTTTTTTATTATTTAACATCAAAGTTCATATTAAGTTTTCAACCACATTATACCTTTAATCACTTTCCTGTGTCCTGTCCCTGGGAATGATGTGTAAATGCCTGTGTTTTACCTCCTACTGCAGTAAGTACTCTGAACTCCTGAGTCATGTTTTCTACTGGATGTTGTACTATTTATATTACATTTTATACTTGTTGATAGATACTCAAGGCATCTATTCTGTTTTAAACTATTAGATATTTATTACAAGCTGCTGTGAAAGTATTCATTCTAGTCCTTATATAGATGTATATTTTATTTCTTTGGCTAAATAACTCTAAGTAGAATTACTTAATGTTTAAGTTTGTGTTAAATTTTGAAAGAATGTATCTGACAAATTTTCAAAGTAATATGCAATTTTCATTTTATAATAGTTTATTAGAATTCAGTTTTTTTACTCTTCTTGCTAACATCTAGTATTGTTGATTAATTTTATCTTTGTGATATTCTCATTTATATATCTGTCTAATTTGAAAGGCTGCACAAAGGGGCTGAAGACATGGCTTGGTGATTAAGAGCACTTGCTGCCTTTGCAAAGGACCTGGGTTTCGTTTCCAGCACTCATATAGCCGCTAACAGCAGTCTGTAACTTCAGTTCCAGGGAATACGACACCCTCTGTGGCCTCCTTGAGCATGCATGCACATGGTGCACTAGCATACATGTGGGTAAAAACATTGAAAAACACAAAGTAAAAGTGAATCTTTAAAAATCACATGGCTCGTTTTGTGAGGATATTCTATTAAACCTCCAAAAGTGAGATAGTCATAATACATTGTAAAGTTCTCATTTTTGAGTCTGGTTTAAATAGTACAATAAAAGAACTAGGGAGATGGCTCAGTTACTAAAGTATCTGAGGCTCAAGCATGAGTATATGAGTTCAGATCTCTAGTACTAACATACAAAGCTAGTCTTGATGCCTACAACCCTCGTATTGGGGAAGTGGAGTTTATCAGATCCCCCAGAGCCTGCTGGCCAACCAAATAGGTGAGTTCTAGGTTCAGTGAGAGATTTTTTTCAAATAGTAATGGTAGAGTGTACTGTGGGATTATGCTCTTGTACTTTGTAAATATTTGTCCCTCCTATTGGTTTAATAAAACACTGATTGGCCAGAAGGAAGACAGGAAGTATGGGCAAGGCTACCAGACTAAGAAAACTCTGGGAGGAGAAAGAGCAAAGCAGAGATGCCAGGCAGATACAGAGGAAAGAAGATGAAATGCTGCTCTAAGCCACTTGGCTAATCATGGGTTAGTTCAAGAGTAAGAGTTAGCAAGTAATATGCCTGAACTATAGGCCAAACAGCCTGTAACTAATATAAGACACTGTGTGATTATTTGTGACTGCTGGTCCCGGATCTTGGGGCTAGACTGAGCCAGAAACATCATACTACAAGTGAGTGATAAGGAAATATATTTGACCAACTTTTGGCTTTCAGATTTCTGTATACACACATGCATGGGCCCAGCTTCTTGTAAGAAAGCACTTTACCCTCTGAGTCATCTTGTATATCTTCTATTTTTAAAAAACGTGCCTTTTCAAATATTTTGACCAGATAAGCAAGCTTATGTTGATACAATCATGCCACATTGTATGATACTATACCATATATTATATGCTATTGCATGGATTCTAGTTAGAATGTAATGAAAACCCACAGCCAGATATTGGGGAAAATCTAGAATATCAGAAGAAACAGACCACTGTCAATTCTCACCCAGCCAACTTCTCAAGCCTAACAGGGTAAATGCTACTTTCAAGGGTCCTCAGCCTGGCTAGTCCTACAGAATTCCTGAATCTCTGCCTCATCCTGCCTTAAATATCTTCCCCACCCAGTTGTTTCACTTCCTGATTCAATTCTACATCATAATCCTAGAGTTAGGATTGGAGGTGTTTTGTTGTTAGGCCTTGAACTCACAGAAATACAGAAAGATCTGTCTCCAGAGTGATGGAATTAAAGATGTGAGTCACCATTTTCTAAGCCTCATGGCTTGACTGCGGATGATTCTGTTCTGATATTCCAGGCTGATTTTATTAAATATACAATATCACTGCAGTATACACATAGTAACTTATTATCAAGTGTTTTAGTTATTTTTCTAATACTATGAAGAGACATCCTGATCAAGGTATCTTATAGATGCAAGTTTTAATAGGAGCTTTTATTATAGTTTCAGAAGGTGAGTTCATGACCTTCATAGCTAGGAGCGAGGCAGCAGGCAGGCAGTCAGACACTGGTGGAGTAGCTGACAGCCCATGCTGTGACAGTGAGGCAGGGAGTGAGAGGTAACTGGGAATAGTGCCTGCTCTTCAGACCTCAAATCTGTCTTTCAGTGACACACTTCCTTCAAAAAGGCCACACTTCTTAATCCTTTCCAAAACAGTCCTACCATTTGGGATTCAAGCTTTGATGCATATGAGCGTATGGCGGCCATTCTCATTCATACCACCACACAAAGATAAAGGCACTAGTTTTTTTCAATTGGTCTGATTTTTATTGATTTCTCAAAGTCAGAATTCTGAGTGAAGCATGTGTGCATGCATGTGTGTGTTTGTTTTAGTGTCTTCTGTTTAAATATTGGCATTTTTTAATGTGTCACTGGGATAGATGTCAAGATTTCAAAAGCTACTTTCTCTTTCCAGTGAGCTCTCTTGGCTTTCTGCTTATGGTTCAAAATGTAACACACACACACACACCCGCATGCCCCCAGCTCTTAGCTTCTAGTTCCAATCTTCATGCCTGCCTGCTATTATACTTCCCTCTATTAATGGTGTTAGACTCTTATCTCTCTAGAACTGTAAGCCTCAAATAAACCCTTCTGTAAGTTGCCATAGTCATGATGTTTTATCATAGAAATAAAAAAGTAAAGACATTTATAAGTTTTTTAATTTTATTGTGGTTCACATTAAAGGCAATATAAGAGTCAATTTATACTTTCTGGTTTGCTCTTACATTTAAGTAGTATATATTTATCAGCCTATGGTTTGTATGTAATTTTGCACTGCAGTAGTCAGTAGCCTTCTGAGTGTTTTACTCAACTCACAGATGTAGTATATGTTATTTTCAATGTTGGTTGGGAAACAGGAGTTGTTTATGAACTCTTGAGAACTCATGTCCTCCTGACTGGTTTCCATTTTTCCTTAGTCTTAGTTTTCTCAAATACAATGCACAGATATTTAGTTTTCTGGAGATATGAGAGGTTATGGGTCTCTGGACCTCTGTCTGTCTGTCTGCCTGACTGTCTGTCTGACTGTCTCTCTATCTCTTTGAATCTTTCTCTTGTTTAGTACTCAGTCAAGTTGAAACTTTCTGTCCTGCAGACTGTCTTGTTGTTAAGGAGGGAGGTTGCTAAAGTGAGGTTTGCTGCCTTAAATGTACAGGGATCTTGAATCTTATTTCAGGTAGGAAGATAATATTTATATTCTTTCTTTACTAGCAAGGTCTTGCATCATCTGAAACCTAATCATTGACAATTGCTGCTTTTTTCTTTCCTTATTTCTTTTTTTTTAGTTTTAAATTCTGTCATTATTTTATGTATTCAACACAAAGACTTGTATTTCTACTTTTTTGGTCAAAGAGTGGCTCGGCATAAAAGATTATCACAATACTGCTCTCAACATACATGTCAGACAGAGATTAATATAGTCTCAATTCTCTATACTACTTAACTTGCTCACAATTATTATTACACACAAGAAACTGTAGCAGCAAATTAGTAGTATGTAATAGAGAAAGTTGTAGTAAGAAGTTTCTGGTCCTGTCTGGCCCCAAGGTTCAGACTTGCAGTCCTTAAATAATCACATAAAGTCTTATATTAATTACACCGTATTTGGCTTATGGATTAGACTCTTTATCAGCTAACTCTTACAATTTCACTCAACCAATTTCTATTCATCTGTGTTTTGCCACATGGCTCATGGCTTACCTGTGTTTCTTTACATGTTGTTTCCTTGGATGGCAGCTCACAGCATCTCACAGCATCTCTCTGACTCTATCCTCCTTCCCTTTTATACTCAGCTTTCCCACCTGCTTCTAAGATGCCTTGCCCCATAGGCCTAAACTGTTCTGCTGTGGGAATATGTTCTGGTACATTGTAAATATTTATCCCTCCTACTGGTTTAATAAAGCACTGATTGGCCAGAAGGCAGACAGGAAGTGTGAGCAGAGCTACCAGACTAAGAAAATCCTGGGAAGAGGAAGAGCCAGAGAGAGACATCAATAGATGCAGAGGAAAGGATGCCAGAATGCTGCTCTGAGAAAAGGTACTAAGCCACTTGGCTAATCATGGGTCAGTTTAAAGAATTAAGAATTACCAAGTTATATGCTGAGCCATAAGCCAATCAGCATGAAATTAATGTAAGCCTTTGTGTGGTTATTTGGAGTTAAGTGGCTGCAAACGGGTCCAAACCTCAGGGCTAGGCCAGAAAGGACAGGCCAGAAACTTCATATTATCCAATGGTAAGTCACAGGGAACATAAAGACATCCCATATCAAAAAGGACAGCTGGAGAAAATGCTGATTTTATTTGCCAGTTATTTAATGCCAGATATTATATAATGCCAGATATTATATCCATGGACCTAAAACACAATTGAAAGAAATCTCCCATAAGATCTTTTGCACACATACACACACATTTATCTTGAAGTCCAGCAGAGATCAGTTTATCCATATTCCTCCCTCTTTGAAATTACTGCATTAGATATCTTCATGTGTAACTTTAGAAATGTACAATGAGGGCATCCTAAACCATAAGATCTCCATGATTACCTTTCCCCCACTTATCCTAACTAAAAGAGTTTAAAATCTTATTTTAGAGAATCCTAAACTGGCTAATTATAACAAAGAGGTAATCTTTAATTAGAACAAAATTTTTAATGTCCACTTGAAGTTCATCTATCATTGTTAACAACTCATTGCTGAGTAACTGTCATATTTGCTTTACTGTTTTTTTTCCTCTCTTGGTTTGTTTGTTTGTTTGTTTTAAGGGAAGGTCTTGCTATGTAACCCCTGACTGGAATTTACTATGTAGATCAGAATGTCCTTGCACTTGTGAGAATACAAATATACAATACACAAAGGAGTACTATTAAGTCACAGAAAGAATGAAATACTGCCACTTGTAACAGTGTGGATGGAACTGTAGATTATTATGTTGAGTGAAATAAACCAAGCATAGAATGACAAGTGCCACATGTTGTTGTTGATAAGTAGAATTTGAAAAGGTAGAACTCACTGAACTTGACAGTGGAATGATGATACCAGAGTCTGGGACAAGTAAGGAGGAGGGGTGCAGGCACTGATCTATACCTGCACAGTTACTATTATATGACTAAGAGTTACTCCCGTCCTACTTTATAGTAGAGGAACTATAGATAATAATGTGCTATGCTTTTTAAAAAGGTGAAAGAAGGATTTTTAATGATGTTTCAATCTAAAGAAATGGTAACTAAGGAGCTACATATGTTTTCTATGATAGAACCTTTTCAGAATATATACATTTAATGAAATATATCTCATAACATGGGATTGCTTTTAATGCACTAGTTAGTAAATACAGTTGATTTAAAATGTCTTGCTAGGACTATATTATTGTATGAATTTTACTTGGTTTTAAAATTAAAAACCCGGAACCAGATATTAGAGAAAAGCTAAAAGATCAGAGCGTCAGAGGAACAAGCCACAGCCACTTCTCACCTTGCCGACTCCTCAGAAATCCTCAGACTGAAAGCGTCAGAATTCTCAACTCGGGGGCTGGAGAGATGGCTCAGTGGTTAAGAGCACCGTCTGCTCTTCCAGAGGACCCGGGTTCGATTCCCAGCACCCACATGGCAGCTAACAACTGTCTGTAGTTCCAGTTCCAGGCAAACACCAAGGCAAATAAATAAATAAATAAAGTTAAAAAAAAAAAAAAAAGAATTCTCAACTCAAATAGAAGGGCAAAGGGTCTCCTCCCACCTTATTTCTTTCTCTGTCCAGTTATATAACTTTATGGTTCAACTTTCCTAGGGGGGGGTGTGTTTTCCAAGTACTGGGAACAGAGGCATGGGATCCCAAGTACTGGGATGAAAACTACTGCCTGACCTTTATGGCTAACTTTGTGGCTGGCTCTGCCCTCTTATCTTAAGGCTAACTTTGTGGCTGGCTCTGCCCTCTTATCTTAAGGCAAGCTTTACTAAATACACAATATATCACCACAATATAGTGCAATGTTATTAGAGCATTTGCTGGGTGTAAAGCCCTGGGTTCAATCTCCAGTAATGAAAAGCAACAGCAAAACCTTGGCACAGTGGTGATGCAGAACAAAAAGACATGGAAAATTAAGGGGACATGAAAATGAAAAGGAGCTCCTCACCTCACATTGTTCCTCTGGCTGCTAGAATTCCAGCTCAATAATATTTGAGGTTTCTTTCTCTCCCTTTCCCCCTTGCTTCCTCCCATGAATATGCATGTCCTGTTGGTGTGTGTTTATATATGTGTGTACATACATGTATCATGTGTGGATTTGTGTATAGGCCTGAGGTTGACATTAGGTGTTTTCCTTGACTGATCTTCATAATATTTCTTAAGACAGTCTCTCACTGAACCTAAAGGTTCTTTATTTGGTCAGTGAGCTTCGGGGATACCCATATCTGCATGCTTCCACTTTAGTGCTGATCTTGTAGACACAGACTTCTATTCCTTACTTTCATGTAAATACTGGGGATCTGAACTCAGGTTCTCATGCTTTTTTAATATACACTTTACTAAGTGAACCCTTTCCACAGTAACATTTTATATAAAGGGTTTTATGTTAAAATAGCATTGAACTAGGCTCAAGGTCTGAATGCATATGATCTTGATCTCGGGTAGGGCCTCATTTATTTCCCCAGATGTTTTCTGATCAATTTAAATGAAACTGTTAGCTTTTTCTTCTGTGAAGATACCTTATCTTCCTGCAACTTTGTGATCTAAGCTTTTACCTTGGCAATTGTAATCCTGTCCTGAAGGAATCACTCAGTGATTTATTTCATTTATGTTCCTTAGCAACCCTTGAAGGATAATAGCTTCAAAAGTTATAAAAATGGCATATATAACTATTTTTTTAAACCCTGCAACTTCTTCTTAGAGAAGCACACAAACATGTTCTTTGGTGTATCACACCTTCTGAGATGTTACCCCCCCACACACACACACACACCACAACCACCAGACTGGGTGTCAGTACTTAGTGCTGACTAGCCTGGGACTCTCTGTTGTAAATCCAGGCTCATCTCAAACTCACAGGGACCTGCCTGCCTTGAGTTCCTTGTGATCAGATTAAAGGTGTGTGCCACCATTCCTGGCCTCTTTCTCTCTTATCCCTCATTATTTAGCTTACATTACTAATAGAGTATTTTTATTAAATCCCAACTCTACTTCATTCTGGTCAGTTCTGAAATTCTTTTTAGCAACTAAGCCACGAATTCACTTTGGCCTGAGTCCTTAAGGAGAAGTCTTCAGGCTGCTGCTACTGTTGCATGTGACAGCCCAGTTGTGACAGTTAGACTTAATAGAAATTAAACTTTGCTCAGCTTGAAAAGAGCATTTTGTGTGCAGGAGTCATTTGAATTATTAATGTTCTTAAAATATGTCTTTTTTAGCTCTGGTTCTACCCCCAACATATAAGGCTAGCAGGACAGACAATGTCTTAGAAGCCCTGGATTCTGGTGCCAGGTAGATTTCACAAGAACCTGAAAAACCAACGTTATGACCCACCACTTAGCAACACTCAAAAAGAAAGGGTCCCACAGCTGAATCTGCCTGTTCATGTTTCCTGGTTCTAACCCTCCTGTAAGTCAGAGCTTTGATCTAGGGGAGCCAAAAATAAGTATACCTATACCCTCAGAAAAATGTAACTTTTTCTTGTTTTTTCCCAGTCAGTGTCTGGGCATTCTCCCAGGCACTCTGAGATTACTGACTTTTTTGTAAGCTCTCTGGCTTTAAATTGCTTGTCCTCCATTGCTGGACTTGCTGACTTTTTTGAACCCTAAAATTTAAAAACATGGTGTTTCTTCTCTCTGTTCTTTTTTCCTTCCTTCAGACATCTGCTTGCTCTGTTGTTTTTTTCCTAAAGCTTAATAAAATTGTTCTTAACCATAGATCCTTACCAATGCATTTTAAAATTCCCTCTTTATTGAGACTAGGAATCCTAAAGGAGATCCTCAGTTGCCATGGTGATATGTAGTACTCACTGTGTATATATGAACTCATCATTGGAGCACCTAAATATGTATAAAGTAAATGTTAGGGGATCTGAAGGGAAAGATAAATAGTATAGTGATTATACAAAAAAATCCTCACCTCTAAGGGAATATGAAATAGTTCATTCTGGATCCAATTCTGACTGTCCATGACCCACAAACACAGATTTAGATTACTTCAAATACTATGTTCCAATGTGGCAACAGTTTTATGAACTTTTACAGCCACAGAACTGTAGTTTTAATGAAGATACTTTTCTGAAAATATATAGGTGGAAGCATGAGGTAGGCAAGTTACAGCAAAGTGGAGAAATCTCTGCTATAGGCCTCTGCTACATGGTGAAATCCTATATAATTTTAGCAACTGAGGATCAAGTATTCAAATATATGGGCCTCAGGGACCATTCTCATTCAGACCACAAGAAATATGGGCTCTTGACCACTGAACCATCTACCCAGTCCTGTTAGTCCTTAAGAAAAAGGAACAATATTACTTACGTATATACAGTAAGCTTCTCCTTTAGACCTTTTGGCTTTTGTAAAGCCTCAGTGGTGGTTTAAATGAGAACAGGCCACATAGGCTCACATATTTGAATACTTAGTGCCTAGTTGCTGGAACTGTTTGGGAATAATTAGGATGTGTTGGAAGAGCATTTGAGGCAGACTAGAGCCATTACTTGTTGATCAAGGCGTGAGCTCCTCAGCTGTTTCTGTCGCCATTCCTAACCCTCTGAAACTGTAAGTCCAATTACATGCTGTTTTTTGTAAATTGCCTTGATCATGGTAGAAAAATAACTAAGACAGCCTCTCAGTGATGTTTACTGTATTTATCTTTGCAATTTAAAAATTTTTACCATGTTTCTATTAATTGCCATACCATTGGGAGAAGATTTAGAATTACAGGTTGCTTAGAGGTACAGAGTAAGTCATTAGATCCACGGTCTAACTTTTCAGGTAGAAAGCTCCAAACTGGCAGATGATGAATCTAAATAAAATCTATAATGTTTGAGGCTTTTGTCTATTTTTGTATATTATCTCTCGAAGTGAATATATGTTTGCATACTATTTTCATGGTACCAACTTGGTTTATAATGAATAATCATGTAAATTAAAACTGATAAATTAATCCAAATCTCTTTTATTTAACATGACTTGGGTAAACTTTTGACAAATAATGAATTTAAATTTACTGGTAAGGGTGCTAGAGAGATGGCTCAGAAGTTAAAAGCACTGACTGATCTTCTTGATGTCCTGATTTCAATTCCCAGCAACTACATGGTGGCTCACAACCATCTATGATGAGATCTAGTACCCTCTTCTGTACACTGTATATATAATAAATAAATAAATATTTTTTAAAAATTTACTGGTAACTTAAAAGTAAAGATCTTGGGATTGCTAACATTTTTTTTTCTGGGTTGCTAGCCAATCAAGGTTGTATTTGTCACTGCTAGCTGTTTAAGATTCGATGTTCAATCACTCTGGACCTTTTAGCTAAGAGTTAGTAAAGATAAAATAGCCAAACACAGTATTGTGACCAAGTCTTTGAAGTTGCTAGGTTAAGAAACAGTATTTTGGGTTTTTTTTCCCTTCAAATATAGCAACTTATCAGAGTTTTCTTTTGCAAAGCAATAATTTACAAAACCACCTCTGCTTAGTCTCCATTCTGAGCAGCTGTTGAGATCTGCAGATCGTGTGGCCTGGGGTATTTTCTTTTCAGCTCTAATACAATTGTCTTCGAGCTTCTGTTTTGTTAATGAGACTAAGAAGCTCAAGTTGAACTTTCATCAAGGTAAAAGAGGCTGGGTAGGGCTGCAGCAGATACCCCTTCCTTCAGCATGCCCTCTCACTTCCGGCTCTTTCCCTTTCGAGAGTGTGATCATTCGACAACCTCTGATTCTGAAGAGCCCACAGATGCCCTGCCAAGCTGGTACCATGCCACAAGTCTGCTAGCTGGTACCTCCTTGTATTTGCCAAGAACTGAATAGTCTTGCCAAAAAAAATCACTTATTTAAATATATTTGCATACCTCCAGGTTTCTGAGGAGGCAAGCTTGTTTCTCGGAGTGGCTGAATTTAGTGGCAATACCTTCCAAAGCTGTCTCTTTGGTGTGGAGTTTGGGAATCTGTGAAGCTAATAGGTTTCTGTGAACTGTCATTGTGAATTCCTGCCATTAATTTTTAACAGTTAAATTTTTTCTTCAATAAAACTTTTTTTCAAGCTTGGGGGAAAAATTGGGACTTTAGTTCCCTTAATACTACTAGCAAAGTGTTCCAGGACTGTGCCAAATTCTCAGCCTTCCTTTTACTTCTTGTTAGGAGGGAGGATCTCCTGCCAGGGCTTGCCTTGAGCACACACAAAGCTCAGTTAAGCCTTGAATTTCTAAGTAGCTGGGATTAATAGGCTTATGCTAACAGGCTTGACCAAAAACAGCTATACAATCAAGAAAGTAAAAATAATTAAAAATATAGGTTAAAATATAAAATATCAATGTAGTGGTAATTCAGTGACTAATCATTTGGGTTTAAACTCCTTGTGTTTATCTGTTTTGGTTAGAGTATCTGTGTATGGCCACATATTTTAAGTTTTAGAATGGTATCTTGGCTTACCTTTTACTTTGGATCCAGACAATGCCTCCTGAAGAGATTCTTTTTCATTTGCTTGTTTGTTTGTTTTTCAAGACAGGGTTTCTCTGTGTAGCCTCCAGAGTGCTGGGATTCAGTACATTTGCCACCATTTTCCGCTATTTGCCATATTTTAATATTCAAAACTCCTGCTTTTCAATAATATATATGATAAGAATTGTAGATTATTGCTTCTTCACCCAGAAACTGTTTCTGTTGCTTTTTATTACACCACTCACTTGCATTTTATAATCTCTTAGTCTCTCTTGTAGTAGCTGGCCACCTTTCCCTTTGCAGTTTTGTTGTTGTTATTTTGGTTTTAGTTTTTTTTCTTTTTCCTTTTTTTTTAGTTGTTTCTGTCACCTTTTGAGTTGTCATCAAATTTCTTGTCTGGTTTCCTTGGAGTTGCTGCTGTGTGCCAATGTGAACTCATTGTTCATCAAGTGTTTGGACAGAGGTGGGGTCTAAACTTTGCTCTCATGCCTGCCCGCCGACCTTTACTTAGGAGATCACTGTGAAACACAAAGTTCAGGCAGTTGATAATGCTGCCTTGACATTTACTTTCTTCTCGGGCAAAGACTCATTTTCATCTAGGGACTTACATGGTGTTTGAAAATTTTATTCCTATAAGTAATATTGAAGTTTGCTCTCATATTAAGTTAACTTATTTCAAACCAGTTTAATCTCTTTGGGTTTTACTTTTAAGCTTCGCGAGATGAAGGTAGAGTAACAATTATTTTAGAATTTTTTTTTTTTTTACTACTGAGAAAAAAAAATCTCTCCAGATTTCTTAACACAGTTTCTAACAAAATCATCTCCTATTCTGGATGGTTGGTCATTTCTGGGCCTGTATTGGTTTCAGGGATTTTTTTCCCCACGAATAGAATTCACTGCATGCATGCGCTAATCAGTACTAAGCTGAATAAGTGAAACCAATTGCAAATGTGTGGTGTTCACACCTGGAATCCGAGCATTTGGGAGGTTTTTGCAGGTGGATTGCCAGGAATTCCAGGACAACCTGGACCACAGAGTAGAAATCGGTCTCAGTTCCCCTTGTATTTGGAGTTCTTTCTAACTTTCTCTGTTTTAGTATTATGCCCCAAAAGTCTCCTTACCTTGGCTTCTATGAACTTATAGCTTCCTGTAATCATTTATTCTCAAGAAATAGTACAAATGTTTCTATAGTTTATTCTTATGCCATTTCTTCTTTCATTAGCTGGAATATCTACTAGTAAAATGTTCAATAGAATTTTGGAAAAAGTCCCAATCTCATGTTATGACAGCCCAAATAAATCCTGCAGTTATTAGGATCAGTCATTCCCCATTTCTCTCTCAATCTCATTCTGAGGCAACAATTAATATGTTTTTAATATCAATATGTTTAATTTTTTAGACATACATATAGCTTCTTTTGTGTGACATAGTTATTTGAACACTGGTAAGAATGCACAAGAAACCCTTATTTACTGCTAGTGGGAATGTAATCAAGCCACTCTGGAAATCCCCATTGGGGGGGTGGTCCTCAGAAGATTGAAGTGGAACTCACAAAAGATTCAAAAGCCAATTTACTTTAGAGGTTTCTGGATCAATATGCTGTGTCTTCTGCCTCTCTCTTCTATTTTTGAGAACCACTATGATTTATTTTGCGTTCCCTGGGATAAATGTTATGTTTTACAACCAGGTAATTAGCAACCTTAATTTCATTCACTACATTAATTACTTTTTTCCCATGGAACATAATTTGTAGGTCCTGGTAATTAGGATGTGGATGTATTTGAGAGGATGTTATTCTGCTACCCTGAATCATGTCAACTTCTGCTGAATATAATTTACTATTATTCTACTAGGAGTATACAGATTTAGAATCATTACATCTTCATAATGGAGTGATAATTTCATAAAATTATGTCTTTGTGTATTTCTTATAATGTTTATTTAAATAAACTCATGTTACCTAATGTTATTGTTACCTTGTTAGTGTTTGTATGACATTTTTCTATTGTTTTACCTTGAATGTTTCAATAACCTCATATTTAGGATAATTTTTCTTGTAGGTGACATTCTTACTTTTCTAATTTCCTGCTTCTGGTCTTTGTCTTATTTATTGTAGTCTGTAGTATCTCTAATTTGTATAATCACATTTAAAATAATCATTAGAGTATCTGGAATACATATATCAACTTACTCCTTGTCTCACATTCTGTCTCTTGTATTCTCCTTTTTAATTTTTTTCCAGTTATTTGGGTAGTTTTTTATTGTTCCTTATATATCTTCACAGCAGCTTTCATTTCGACTTCTAGTGATGACCTTTCCCAGTTCCTTCTCTCTATTTATACACATATGTCTCCGTTCTTCAAGAGTTTGAGCTGACACAGGCAGTAATCCCAGCTGCACAGGAGGCTAAGACAAGAGGATCACAGAAGGCCTTCCTGGGCAACAACGTAAGTTCAAGATCAGCCTGCTTAACTTAGCAAGGCTGTTTCACAGTTTAAAATTTTAAAAAAGGTCTCTGGAACAATGTAAAAGCAGAAACACTGACCTTGGTATAACAGGGGGGACAGGATTTGTTCACAAGAGCTCTGATATGAACTCTATTTAGGAATAGCACAGCAAATACGGTATTAAAAAGGACTTTTGTCTTACTCTTTTATTGGAGTTTCACAAGGGAGGAAATTAATTTTGCATCTTGTTGACTCAGAATAGCACCCAAAGCCACAAATAGCTGTTATCAATCTATACTTTTCTCTGTTGATTTCAGCATTTTTCTTGGTGTGTGTGTGGATTGTTTACAGTCAGATGGTCTTAGAGCTAGCCACACATGCTATACCCAAAGGCATTGTTCTGAACTGGGAATATGAATGGGTCACAAAGGAAAAATAGTAAACATGCTACATCAGAGTGTTGAAAGCATAGGAAGATTGATTGCAGTGTTTTTCTTAGAAGTTGCTTCTGAACAGGTTGAGTACACAGTATGGAAGCAGAAGATCATCCTTCTGTAGTATTGGCAAGGGTCCTATCATTGAGCTATATCCCTGGCCCCATGGAAATATTTTTCCTGAGAAACGCTGTTTGAAGCTTGTCTTTTTTTTTCTTTTTAAAAATTTTTTATAGAATAAAGTCTCATTTTGTATCCATGTATCCCCTTGTTCAAACTCCTTTTCCCCATTTGACCCCTTGGTCAGTTTCTGTTCTCCCCATCCCCTCCCCAGAAAGGGCAAGGTGGATTAGTTCATTCACTTAACCTGTACCAAATTAATAATGTGCTTTGAGATCATTTATAACTATAAAATAGTTGTTTTAAGCCTCTTAAGTTTTGAAATACATATTAATATATTTTACATATAATAGAAACCTGGCTTTATCTTTTTGCTTATAATTATTGTGTCTTATTGACTTATTAATTAAAATTATTATTTTCACTTTTTCCAAGATAATGTAAAGACCTTAGAACATTTTATCTCCATTTCCCTTTCTATGTTTTAATGCTATTCACTTTGTTATATAATTGAGTTAAGGATATGGTTTCTGTATACTGGTTGTATGTTATTTACTTATTCAGAAGAGGTTAGACTCCATTAGCTCAAAAATCTTCTGGTCGTGGGAGCCATTTTTAAAAGCGTGATGATGCCAAACTTAATATTTATATATTTAATTATTATGAGTGTAGCATACAGAGATTTTTAGTTATTCAGGTGCTAGGTATTCTATATCCACTAAGAAACTGTACCAAACATTTGCTAACCCTAAGTAAAACAATCCCTGGGCTAGAAGACACTAAACTACTAATAGCCTCCAGATCTCTGATCCAGAGATTCCCTCACGCTTGTTAACATCACGTAGACCTGTAAGTCTGATCTTACATCTTACTCTGATTCTCTTCTCTCCGTGGAAGTCCTGTCCCCTTTCTTTTGGGTTAGTTCCTTCACCTATAGCTCCTGGAAGGTTTCATGCTGAGACAGTCCCTCTCCCCTTTAGCCCAGTTATTTCCCACTCTCAGCCTGAAGACCTGTCCATGTTGCAAAGGTGAAGTTTATTGTGTGCTACTGCCACCTTGTGGTTATCTCATCCGTCCTTTAAACATAACTGAAACTAGCTACTAGTAAAGAAAAAAAAAGGGGGAGTAGTTGTGTGATGATAGGGGTTCATCTGGTCAAAAGACAACTATTTGGCAAAAACAATCCTGGAAGGCCGTATGTGACTGGGACTCACATTTTGGGATGTGTATGCATCAGTTAGTTTTGCATGTTCTGTGCTGTTGTGTATTCTGGTCTCCCCTTGTGCCTCATGAACCTGGCTAAGTTTGTAGCACCATATTTTGCAAAAACTCACACTGGAATTGGTTTTGGGTGTCTACCTGTCTAAAGAGGGAAGTTAATCAGCCTACCTGAGTTTCATGCTAGGTAGGCAGTGGGTTTGGATAGCATAAAGGAAGAATGCCGGCCTCTCTGCCGGGAGTGGCTTGCCTGCCGACCCCATAATGAACTATGGTGAGAGGATCTGCCTGAAATCCAACACTCTTAAGATGAGAGGAAATTCTCATCCCTGTGGATGTTTTGGTAAATACAAGACAATAAAGCTGAGGCCACTTTCCTAAATTTAATTGGAGTAGGTACCTCTGTAAAGAGTTAGTTTGCTCATGATTGGATGCACTAGCAGTTGCTGTTCCACATGGCATCATTCCAGTCCTTCTTCCAAGGGATACTGAAGCTCTATTGCTTGTGTCAAGCCAGCCAAAACATTAAGTTGACCAAAGGTAATGATTTATTCCTATCCCTCTGAGGACTCTCCAAAGAAGGCCATCTATCAGAACCACCAATCCAAACCACCAGTTGTGTATTGGGCTTTGCTAGACTGCTTCTTACCAGGACACTGTATGAAGATATAACAAGATCTTAGACTTGGTGTGAGAAACCAGAGGGGAAGGTTTAGGGGAAGAAAATTGCTGTGCTCTGTAGGAAAAGGTATCATAGTATCATCGTATCATCATGATAGTGATGAAGATAAAATTTATACTGTGTGTCTATGTGTTCACATGTGTGTTCCATGTGTTCACATGTGTGTTCCAGCTACTTAAAAATATATTTTTTAAAAAAAAATGTCAGCAGAGGCAGTCAGATCTCTGAATTTGAGGCCAGCCTGGTCTACACAGTGAATTCCAGGACAGCCAGTGCTACACAGAGAGACCCTGTCTCAAAACAAATAAACAAAATGCCAGGCATGGTTGTTAATGCCTGCAGTCCTAGGACTTGCCAAGAATTTGAATCTAGGAAGACATAGCCTTTCCCCCTAAATTCATTTTCTTTGTAAGTACTTAAATATTGAAAAAAGCAAAATAGTGTCTGCCCACCTATATGGAATACATCTAGTCAGGGACAAGTTTCAATAACAAGGGCTGTGAAGGAACAATTTGTTTTCACAAATTAATTTGTCTCTCTCCTTTCCCTCCCTCGCCAGTCCCTCCCCTAATATTTTTCAAGATTATGATACATTATTATTAACAACAGTTACCATGTTATAGGATAGATTCCTTGAGATTATTTTTTTTCTAACTGCAATTTTGGGTTATCATTGTCCATCATTTCTCCAGTCCCCCTTACTGCCCAACCCTGCTAACCACCCCTCCACTTTCTAATTCTGTGGGCTCAGCTGATATGATGACAAAGTCTAGAGGGCTGCCATCTCATATAAGGCCTCATAACAGACTGTTCAAACTGACAGTATAAATTTCTAGCTAAAGTGAAATCCTTTGTAATCAGCTTGGATGGAATTGGTTGTACAATATGATCACATGGAAAGTCCCCAAGAGGCTGAATTCAGTCTCCCCAATACTTTCTCTGTGTTAGAATTGATGGCGAACGTGAAATACAATTCAGTAGTTTGTGTCTGCTCAGGATTTAATAAAAACTCAGGGAAAGTGAACTCAGTCAAATGCTCTCTGGAATTTCTAATAAACAGTACCCTGTTTGGTTCAAATCAGTTACTGCAAAAAATAACACTGTCCCATTCTTAAGCCAAACAACCCATTCTCTGCCAAGACTCTGCTTACTTGTGAGCCTGGAAATGAAAGGGAAAGTTACAGAGGACTTTACAGGATGAAGAGGGCCTAAATTAGATGACACTTATTAAATCAGCAAATGACAATGCTTTAGGGGGGGCGGTTAGAGTGCAATAGCAGTTTCTACTTAAGAAACAGTCTTAACTTCATGCCTGCCTCTAATTTATGCTAGTACACCCTTACTTCAGTACTTGAGGAACTAGTGATAACTGGAGTAGGCCTCTCTGGCTGACAGCCATTTTTTATACCTCATTAATAGAAGTTTGGGTTCCAAAATAGACAACCAGTCCTGGCTACATTTATTGGCCATAGATATTCAACCATCCCTAATCACTGGAATGGTTCATGCTTTAAATGAATCCCTTCAGGAAACCACTTGCTCAGAGGAAAAGATAATAAAGGTGACTGCCTGCTTAGCAATAAAATTGTCCCAGTTTCATTAGGAGATACCTATGTTCTGATTATTGTCAACAAAATTATCTGTTTTCCAGTTATTTGAATGGACTGTCTCAGATAGAGGCAACCTCTTTGGATAAAGATTGTATGTAACTGGTAGATACTGTCTGGTAGAAATCAGTTAATTTCTGATGGAGCTGGAGATATGTTCAGCAATTGAGAATACTGCCTCCTTTTCCAAGGGAAGATTCCAAGCACCAGCCTGGCAGTTTCCAACAGTTCTTAATTCCAGGCACAGGGGATCTAGCGACCTTTTCTGACTTCCTCCGGAACCAGCCTGATACTCAGTCCACATGAATACATTCAGGCAAACACTCAAGCACATAAAATAAAAAAAAAAAATCAGTAAACCTTCCTAACTAGTGAAAGTTACAGTGTGCTACAGCATTTGTTAAGTGTGGGTATTAAAGAATGTGGTCTATCTTAGGGGTACCAATTCTTATTATCTGAATATTTAATTCTCAGCCTCCCTTAAATTGGTGGCTAACTTTGAACTAAAAGGAATTGGAAGGCTGTTCTGTTTATTAGTAATCATCTACTGGATAGTGTTACCTTAGTGACTGCCATTTTAAAGACGTGGGTAAATACTTGGGTCTTTGCTGATATGTCCTATAGACTGAAATTTCATAAGAAAGACCTCTTCATTCGAAGGACAATATCACATTTCTCATTGTTATCCATGGCACACTCCAATCATGCTGGACATGTACAAGCCTGTCCCACAGTCTCATTAGAAACTTAGTTTGGGCATTACATCAATTGTCTCAGTCTCATAGGATATCACAACTATGGTATACCTAGAGCAGATGAGGTTAAAGGCTTTTCCTGGCTATTAACCTTGGGAGCTAGGTTTAGAATGCTATTCCCAGTCTTGCAAATGTGTCATCTCCTAATCTCCCTCTTGGTAGGACCACTATTTGATAGGAATGTGTGAAGTAAAATACAAATGCATTCTTTATCTCCAGTACTTATTGGCTCTAATTGCTGAAGTCATCTATAAGCCTGCCACTTTTCAGTGGGAACTGGAGCACCAGACACAAGATAAACATGGTAAAGAAGGCTATAGCATTGTCTCTCCCAGAGTCTCTCAGGGCAGACATATAGTGAAAACTTTCAGTCACCCAGAATTGGCTTCCTGCAGCCTTTGGGCTGAATGTAAAATAAATATATATTCACATATCTGGTATAGGCAGCTTCCATGTGAAACCCAAAGGTATTTGCCATTACAAAAGGAGGGTCTAGCAGGGGATGTTGTGGCTCACACTTGCAGTTTCAGCATTTGGGAGGCTGAAGCCAAAGGACTTTGAGACCAGCCTGGGCTACATAGTGGGAGCCCATCTAAACCAACGAACAATACAAACAACAAAACAAAACCAAAGAATCAACTATTAGTGTCATATTAGTCCCTTTTTAAAACTCCAGTATTTAATGTGGTAGAGCTAGGAACTCTGGGAACTGAGATTTTTATTATGCTTTGAAAAATGACCAGTTACTCATAAAAAAAATGTTTGAAATTGGGTAGAGCTTTTGATTTTTTGTTTTGTCTTCTTTTCAAGATAAGGTTTCTCTGTGTAACAGCTCTGTCCTGGAACTTGCTCTGTAGAACAAGCTAGTCTCAAATTCACAGATATCCACCTGCCTTTACCTCCTAAGTGCTGGGATTAAAGTATATGCTACATGTCCAGGTTAGGTTTTTTTTCCCCAAAACTACTATTTTAATTGACAAATGGTAATTGTATACATTTATAGAGTATTGTATTATGTTTTGATACATGTATAAAATATGAAATGATTACATCAGGATAATTAACAGATACCATTTCATTGTTCATATTTTTATAGTCAGATATTTAAAATTTAGTATTAGTTCTATATATACTATATTATTATTCCTATAGTCATTCTGCTTTGCAGGTAGTCTTAGAATGTGACTAACTTTGTTTCCTTTGATCCCAGACTTCCAGCTCTCTCTCATATCTACCCACCCCTAAACCTCTGGTAATTAGCATTTTATATTCAGCCTCATGAATTCAATTTTCAAACTACTACATATGACCCTTGCTGAATTTGTATTTTTGTGGCTAGTTCATTTTATTTAGCAAAATAGCTTTTAGACTTGGGATTTATCCATGACAAAATTTTCTATTTTTGATGGTTGAGACAGACAGACAGACAGACAGACAGACACACACACACACACACACACACACACACTATATTCATCTAATGGATACAAGCTGATTCTATATTTTGACTGTTGTAATTATATCAGAGTACAGATATCTTCTTAACATACTGAGATTTCTTTTGGCATGTATATATTTGTATTTGTTTCTGCATATATGAATACAGTTTTGTTTGTTTGCCAATGTATGGGTGTGTAGAAGCCAGACAGGTTGATGTCTGGTGGCTTCCTCTGTTATTCTTGTTCTAGTTTCCTTCTGTTGCTGGGATAAAACACCATGACCAAAAGCAACATAGGGGAGGAAAGAGTTTATTTTTAGGTCATATTACATCATCGAGGAAAGTTAGGGTGGAAACTCAAGGCAGAAATCTGAAGGCAGGAGCAATGGAGGAATGCTTGATTGCTCGCTCACTTTCAGACTCACGCTCCATCTCAAACTGTAATACAGCTCTGGCCTATGTAATGCTCACAGTGAGCTGGGCCCACCTCCATGAATTAGCAATCAAGATACAGCCCCGCAAACAGGCTAGTCTGATCTAGACAGTGCTGCAGCTCAGGCTCTCTGTTCCCAGGTGACTCTAATTTTTGTTAAGTTGACAATAAAAACTAATTCACACAGCTGTCCACTTTGTGTTTTGACAACAGGGTCTCTGGCTGAACTTGAAGCTTGCTCTTTTGGCAAGGCTAGTTGATGAGGAAGTTCCCAGGATTTGCCTCTTCACCCTGCTCCCACACCAACACTGTGGTTACAGACACATGTTATCACGCTTGGGTTTTTAGCTGAGTGCTTATAATTCAGGTCCTTCTACATGCTCAACAAGAACCCACCATTCCACCTTCCCAACTCTTTCATATTATTATGTATAATGTTGGTATTAATCTACCTTCCCACCAATTCTCATTATCATTCATCTTTGTGATAACCACCATTTTAACTTGTGTGGGATGTTACCTAACTGTATTTATTTTTATATTTTAGAGATTTTATTTTATATGTATGAGTGTTTTGCTTATATACATGTGTATACCACATGCATGCAGTGCCCTTGGAGAGTAGAAGAGGTCATTGAATCTCCTGGAACTGAAATTACAAACAGTTGTAGGTCACCATGTGGATCCTGAAAAATTGAACCCAGGTCTTCTGGTCCTCTGGAAGAACAGCAAGTGCTCTTAACCACTGACCCATCTCTCCAGCCTCCTAATTCTATTTTTAATTTGTATTTTCTTAGCAATTACTGATGTTGAGCATTTTTGGGGTATGTGTTTGCTGTCAGTGTCAGTCTGCCTTTGAGAAATGCCTGCTTAAGTCGGCTGTCCATGTTTAAATTGTTATTTGATTGCTAGCTTTTGAAGTATTTTGGGACACACACACATACACACACACAGAAAAGAAGAGGAGAGAGAGTCCATGTAGTTCAGGCTATTCTCAAACTCCCTATATAGTGAGGGTGACCTTGAACTTCTCACCCTCTTGCCTCCATTGCATAAGTTTTGAGGTTACAAAATGTACCACTATATGATACTGCTTAACCACTTTTTTAGGAAAGAGTATATAGGGAGAAAATTACATCTGGTACTATAAACTGGGCCAAAAGTTTATAGTTATGGAGATCATAGCCACTGCTGTTGTTTGGCTAAAAGGGCATGATGTACATGTTAAAATTTCCTTCTAAAGAGTTGTGTTTACACCCATAGAGTGTTGCTTTTGTCAGCTTTGCTCAGGGAAGTTTTGTCTGGTTTTACAGTGTTCAGTGGTAACTGCAGAGATTCATAACTGATGAAAACATTTGATTGGGGCTGGCTTACAGTTCAGAAATTTAGTTCATTGTTATTACGGTAGGAGTAATGCCAGCATGTATGCAAACATGGTGCTGAAGAAGGAGCTGAAAGTTCTACATCCAAATCAGCAGGCAGCAGGAAGAGAGTGAACCATTGGGCCTGGCTTGAGAATCTGAGACCTCAAAGCCCATCCCTAGTGATGCACTTCCTTCAAAAAGGCCAAACCTACTGCAACAAGGCCACACCTCCTAATAGTGCCACTCCCTATGAGCCTTTGAGGGCCATTTTGATTCAAACTACCAGTCTACCCTTCTCTCTACCCCCTCAAACTCCTCCCATGTTCCCCAACTCCCTCTCAAATTTATGATCTCTTTTTCTTTGTTATTGATGTGTGTGTGTGTGTGTGTGTGTGTGTGTGTGTGTGTGTGTGTGTGTGTTTCAAGGGAGCTCATCTCCAGATTCTTCTCCCACTCTCTAGCTTTTCATCTAGGATTGGGGCCTTGTAAAATTTCCTCCATTCATGTAACCATGTCAACTGGTGCTGTCATACAGTTTTTTGTCTAGGCAACAATATTGTTAAGATCTTTTAGTTGCAGCACTGGGAGTTTTTATGATGAAACGCCCTGTTGAGCTGCCTGCAGATTGTGTGGTGTGCCTTGAGTTCTCATCTTCTGTGAGCTGTCACTCATGTTGGGGTAGGCTTTGGTGCAGCTGTCTTTGAGTCATTTCTGTTTCTGTAAGTAACACCTCACCCATATTCCTCTAAGTAACCCCAATAAAATTCACTAGCTCACTAAGATGGACTTGGATGATATCCATACTTTTTCTATTTTCATTTCCTCATCTGAGGTGAGTAGGCGTTCCTTCCCATCTCCCCAGAAATAGTGTCACACAACAATATAATACTATATCTCGAAGAATGCTCCCTGTATACTTAAGAATGCATTTTTGTGCTACTGGTTGGAACATTCTATATATGGCTTGATAGGTTCATGTAGTCTAAAGTATAATTCAAGTTTATTCTTTTTCTTTTGATTTTCTACCTGCATGACCTGTGCACTGTTGAAAATGTGTCAAAGTCTTCTACTTCTATTATGTTCCTTTTATCTTGCCCATCAGAAAATTCAGTAATTGCTTTCCGTAATGGTTGCTTCAAATTTGAGTACACATACATTTGCAATTGTTACATGCTTGGCCACAATATCATTAGCTTGTCTCTTTGAATGTCTTTTTTTCTTCTTAAAGTCTATTTGGTTTGCTATATTAGCAACCCCTACTCTGCTTTTTCTTCTATTTGGATAGAATAACCCTTTCTATGTCTTCACTTTCAGTCTATGTGTGTCCTTACTAGTAATTTGAATTGTTCGTAGGCAACTTATAATTGGATCCTATGTTTTTTTATCCATTTAACCATTTTATGTCTTTTGCTTTGGGAATTTAAATTACATTTAAGCTAATGTTTAGTAGGTAAGGATTGAATTCAACTATCTGATTCCGGAGAGTGTAAACTAGGGGGTCTCTGAATCTTGTTTATCTTTGGCTCTTTTTCTTTGATTTCTCTTGTCCAACTCCGATGTGATAGCATTTGTTTTATCTTATTACATTTTTTTTTAAAAAAATTTACTATCTCTTAGAAGCCTGCTTTTTTCTAATTAGAGATAGAAAGGGAATGGATCTGGCAGGAACTGGGAGGAATATAAGGAGGAGAAACCATCATCATGATACATTGCCTGAGAAAAGAATCTATTTTTATTTTTTTTGAACTTTTAAAAAATAACTAATATTAATATTTTTTCACAAATTTGCAGTTCTGTGTTCCTTTTAAAAGTTTTTATTTATAAAATAAAGCCTTTTTATCCATATATTCCCTTGTTCCAAGTCCCTTCCCCCTTCCAACCCCTCCTGGTCAGCCTTGAGCCTCCCTCCTCCCCACCCCATCCCCTACCCAGAAAGGGCAAGAAGTCCCAAGGTGGATTAGCTCAGAATCCACTCCAGGCAAGTCTGATTTCCTCATCCTAATGTCAAGACTGGGTTAGGTGTTCCTCTGGAGGAAATGGTCTCCAAGGTGCCAGTCCACGCACAGAAACACAGTCTGAACCCTCCCCTTGAGGCTCCACATACTGCCCATGTCAGTATCCAGTTGCCTATCCTTAGAGGTCCTAGTTCCTTTTCCTGATGATTCCCCAGTGGCTGTTCTTGATTCAGTGAGCTCCCCAGAGCTCCAGCCAGACAGACATCACTGTGAGAATTTTCCTCATAGTCCCTATCCCCTTGCTCATATAGACTCATAGTCCCTATCCCCTTGCTCATATAGACTCTCCTCCCCCACTATCAGCTGATCCAGGGACTCAGCCCAGTGCTCAGCCATGTATCCCTG
>PVIH01019575.1:0-34950 GCA_004025045.1 Sigmodon hispidus | reverse complement strand
GGAAATGAAGCTGAAGCTTTGATCCTCTTCTCAGGAAGCATATATTATGCCATTTGGACTGGAAATGACAATGATTACCTACCTGCCTATCTCAGGGGACATTGTCAAGTTCAAGTAAATGAATAGACATGAGAGACTATCTTTCCTCACAGGATCAGAGGTATAAGCAGAAGCGACACTACATTCTGAAGGCACATTCCTGTCTAGAGACTCTGAATGAGCAACCAGACTTACCACTTCACCAAGTTCTTTACCTCTAGCAAAATCGGGCCACATCCGGTCTACATAGGTGTAAATCTCCTCTGCACCTACAGCTTGTCCAGCTGAATGATCACCCTGGATGTAAAAAGGCCATTTTCCATCTCCAGACCCTTAAATAGATGACCTGAGGATCACAAGCTTCGTGTAAAATTTCTTGATTGCCTTTCTCCCCTCCTTCTTATCACTTTCCCTAAAAATCCTGTCAGTTAGTGTATTTAAATTCTTTTCTCATCTCCTCATTGCGCCGCTATTTAAAATAATGAGTCACAGCTGAAAGGAACGGAAATATCCCGGCTGCTTTTAATATACACCATCAAGGACGCTTCTTGGGAAAAGTTGGGAAAGGCGACTGTAAGCCAAGGCCAAGGCAACAGCAAGGACAAGGGCGTCTGTCTTCTGCCTTTGGCTTATGGGGGATCAGGATTTGAACTCCTCACTAGTTGCTTTCCACAGCTGCCCATGAGTTTAATGCTGACACCATCTGAAAGCTTAATATGTGTCATAGCCAACACTCTAAAGTCCTCTTTATGTGTGTGGCTGAGATCAGGTGCTTATTAATAAACTGCCCAAGGACAGAGAACTAGGTCACAAGAGGCAGAATCTGAACTCAGAGTTTAGAGATGTGAGCATTATTACCCAAGGCTCCATTTCTCTTAGCCATAGGAACTCAGATTAATCACCTCTGTGTGTGTGTGTGTTTATATGTCTATCTGTGCGTGTGTCCTTTGTATATGTGTGTGCGTGTGTGTGTGCAGGTGTGATGTTTGTGTATGTGCAAGCAGATGGGTATGCACACTTGTGCACATGCATACGGAAGCCTGAGTTCCACGTTGGTGTTCTCTTCCATTGATTCCCCACTTAATTTTGAGACAGGGCTTTCACAGAGCCTGGAGCTTGCTGATCAGTTAGAGTGGCCTGTCCTCACAGTGCCCTCTGCCTTCACATTTCCAGCACTGGAATTACCACCCATGATGCTTTGCCTGGGTTATGTGGGTGCTGGAGGTGTGAACTCAGGTCCTTATGCTAGTGTGGCAGGTATCTTTCCTAATTAGCAGTGCCGTTGACGTCAGTCACTTTAAGATTCATCTTTGTACTTCTATAAAACAGGTCCAATAACAATAACCCGGGCCTTGTCCCTCCCAGCAAGGGAGTAAAGGAGACACTGGACACTCACTTTTCAGATCTGCCTCAAGGACACAGAGGTCATTATCACCACTGGGTGGTAGGCATCCTACTTTGCTTTGTGTTAGCTTAATAAACACCATGACCCAAAGCTGAAACAGGAAAGGGTTTGTTTGACTTACAGGTCTATCACGGAGGCCAGTCAGGGCAGGAACCAGGAACAGGAGCTAAAACAGAGACTACAAAGGAGTACTGCTTACTGGCTTGGTCCCATGGCCCATTAAGCCTGTTTTGTTTATTTTTTGGCTTGTTTTTTTTAATACAAGCAAAGACCAGGACCACTTACCTAGGGACGGTATCTCTTACAGTGAACTAAGGCCTCTGCCACATCAATCAATCAAGAAAACACCCCATGCTGCCCCTAGATCAATCTGACAGCCTTTTCCAATTGAAGTTCCCCATTCCCAGAAGACACTAACTTGTGTTAAATTCACAAAACAACAACAACAACCCCAAACCAGAAGTAGAAGTAACTGCAGTGGAGAACACCTTAAATCTCTCATAATGGGCTCCCAATCAAGATGCATACCAGCTCCCAGCTCAGCTCAGGGCCCGAGCTGGCCACATGCTGCCTGTCTGCTGCTGAGGCTCCAGTTCCACCAGGGCTCTCTTCATCCAGTTTAATCCTGCCGGTGGAGCACAGCCCTACCCTCAGAAGTCAACCCTACCCCAGCCTCCAAAGCTACTTTGTGCTGCTGATGAGATTAGCTGTGCCACCCTCTCTGATTAGTGGCATGTTTCCAAGCTGAGGGTGTCTGCAGAGGCAATCTCCATGCTTAGATTTATTAATGCTCCCGTTGGCTTAATGAATTACTGCAATCCAATGAACCCATAGATAGCTTGTATTTAACTTTTATGTAGCTGCCCCAGAAACCGGCTTGAAAGGCAGAAATCAATGCTCGTGACAAAAATCTCGATACAATTTATTCTAAATGCTCAGTTTGGGATTTGATGTATGCCATTGTCAGATATAGTTTATGCTCTTGGATGAATTTTATACTTACTGATTAAAGTCGGGGGGAGCAAAAACAGTAGGATACCATTTGGTAAACCTTACAATAAATGTTGCCGAAGTGTTTCCATCCATCTAGCCAGATTGGCTTCACATTTTAATCAGCAGCCCTGGTAGCTGCACCTCCAAACTACTAAAGGGAGGCCCTATTTACCAGTTCGTAAATTAATTAGTCAAAATGCATTTAATTAATGATACCCACTGTGACTATCTGGTTCGCCAGTAATTGGGTAGCATCTAGGCGGGAAGCAGGTGGTATGGGAGGGACAAACGCATTGGCAAGACTTTTCCCATGACAGACCTCACTCTCAGATTGGTATTATTTCCTTTTGGATCTTTTCTTTTGTAGTGTTGAGAAATAACTGTTCAGAAACAACACCTGCAGATTAGCACAGTGTTCTTATTTAGAGAGATGTCTAGACAGAACCTAAAATAAGCACCTCAAGTCTTCGGCACCCAGGGGCAGTCAGCTGTAGTCATCTGTAGAAATCAGGGCCAGGTGGCCTCTCAACACTTAGCATTAATGAATTAATAATTTAGAAGCTCTTAAAATGGATGAAGTTTGGTCTGAAAAAAAGCACTTGGTTCAGGTACCATCTTCAGAATATTTTATTCTTCTCTGTATCTATTATCCATCTAACTGAATATTCATCTATCTATCTACCTTTTATCACCCACCAATCTGCATATCCATCCATCCATCTACATATCTATAATTCACTCATCTTCATATTCATTCATCTACATATCCATCTAATCATTCGTTCACATATATACCCCTCTGGATATTTATTTCCTCATCCATTTATCCATCTACAAATACATATCTATAATCTACTCATCTTCATATTCATTCATCTATTCGCATATCCATCTCTCTCTCCATCTATTTATCCATACATCTACACATCCATACATAATACATACATACATCTGTTGTAGAAATTTATTCTGCCAGTGACGTTGGGGTATCTGGCCTGATAGGTGTGGTTTTCTTTGGGTCTGTGGCCACTTAAAACTGAGAAGGGGTATACTATCTCTCTCTTGAGTAGTCAGAGACTAGATGGTTGGTTTCTTTCATCCCTGGGCAGAACAGAGAACAAGGGTGGCTTCTTACTTTGTTCTGTATCTGTCAGCATGTTATCCTTATTTAATATCTTAACAAATCCTTAATATTCTTTAACAGATGCTTCTGAGTTTATATAACAAGTGGCATCCAATTTGGAGCATGAACCTATGACAAGATCAAGTGGTTGATGCTTTACTAACTGAGAAACTTGGATACTATATATTATTGTGTTGTCTTTGGGATTTTTAACTGCAGAGAGACATTTGATTATGGGGGCTGTTAAGTTAAACAAACACATATTTTTTTAAAGGTATCTTGATTTCAAAATTTGGGTCTAAAGATATGTTGCTTTGGAAGAGAAGTTCTGTTTTTGTTTCCACAGAAGATGAACATCTATGGATTGCACCAGGCTAATATAGTTTGATATACCAAGACTCCCTGAAAGCCCTGGCCCAGATGATCCAACATTTAGAATAGCTTCAAGGCACCTGGCTGAAATGATAGAGCTTCACAGACTACTACAGTCAAGATTTAAGCATAATTCTAAATTTTCTCAGAATTTCCATAAGATTAGTAGCACCTTCAACCAATAGGAAGTAGTACTAAAGAAACTGCACCCAAATTTCACAAATATTATTTATAAATATTTGTTTTATTAAATGATTAATGGTCATAGTCTCTTTCTAAATAAAAAAGGAGATGTTATATAGAAATAACTTTTAAAGGTAGATTATTGAATCTACTTTAATTCAAAAAACAATTATTGTTCTCAGATATTTTATTTTGACATGATTTTGGTATAATGATTGTTACAAATTTAAAGTTAATTTTGTTATATTGTATATATGTTCCTATTCTTGTTTAAAAGATTTTTGTATAGTGATATAAAATTAAGGTTATTTTGTTATAAATATTATATATGTATATATACTCTTATTTAAAGTATTATGTTCATGTAGCTTAATTAAAATTAAATATATAATTATAAACACAGATTAATAGTTATCTATAATAGTCAAACTTCTAGTCATGTTAAGTTTTTTAGATATACAAAGATATATTTCAATTTGATAGATAATCTTCAAACACTTCAAAGACATATAGAATATAACATTTAAAATGTTTTAAGAATTTAGACTTTCCTGGACAGTGAGACACATCTGCTCTAGGCAGCACCAATTACTTCAAAGAAGATGATGGGCATAGAAGAAAGTTGTTATAGAGTTTGTTTACAATGTGGAAAAGGCTAGCCCTTTGGGCAAGAAACTTCTTTTGCCTAGGCTGGTTGACAATACATTGTATAAACTGTACATGCAGATGTTACCACTAAACTTTGCCAAAACAAGGCAAGATGGCTCTTCAGGTTCCTTCTTCACAGAAGAATTTACCAGACATTCTATAGGCTACAAAGAAAACAACTGATGAACTTTGCCAAAATAAGGTAGAACAGTCCTTTAAATTTCCTGCTTCACTAAAAATATGCCAGAGAATCTAGGCCTGTAGGCTGAAGATGGATGCTCCAACATTACAGAGAGATTTTGAGTGACTGTCCAGGAAGCCAGATGTCTCTATCACCTTTAGAATTTTGGAAGTTGCTTGCAATGCACTTTCTGTTTACTCAGGTAACATTATATCCTTCTGGAGTCTTTGGTGGAGTTAAAGACTAAATAGTTTTCTTTAATTATGATAAAAGGTAAATTGGATATGAAACTTAAGACTCACAAAATAGGATAGATAACAGAATATTTTCTTTACTTTTGCAAAAAAAATAAATAAATACAATAGATATTACCATTGTAATTCTTGCTTGGCAACTGTTTTGTTATATGTCATTTTACTATGTTAAAGTTAAAACCTTCCTTTTGGCTAGACAGAAAAGGGGAAGTGCTCTGGGATGATCTTTCTATACACTGAATATGTATTGCTACCATTAGTTAATAAAGAAGCTACTTTGGCCTATGACAAGACAGAATATAGAGGAGTGGGAAATCCAAGAGAGAATCAGGGAGAAGAAAGGCAGAGTCAAGGGAGATGCTGAGCAAAATATAATAGAACACAGGTAAAGTCATGAAACAAGTGGTGATATGTAGATTAAAAGATATGGATTAATTTAAGATATAAAAGCTAACTAATAATAGCCTGGGCTATAGACCAAACAGTTTGTAATTAATATTAAACCTCTGAATGATTATTTTATAATCAGCTGCAAGACTGCAGGGCTGGGAGACACAGAGAAAAGCCTCCAGCTACATATATCCCTTAATCATATATCTATTATTTACCCATTAACAAACTGGCCTTTCTCTTTCCTATCTTTCTAGTTTTCTTGTACTACTGTCTCTTTTTATTTCCCTTGCAGCAGACATTATAAAGTGCTTGCTTTGCATAAATAACCTCTTTTAATGCTCACAGTAATCCATAAAGTTCAGCACCAATATCATCTTTATTTTACATGCAAGGAAATTAAGGCTCCAAGAGATCAGATGAGACACATAGACTGAATGGCAAAGGCAGAAACTTGTGATCACCCCATAGCTCCAAATTAAGGCCTCTTCTTCTTCCACAAATAACCTGGCTGCCTAAGGAACCATTCTAAATTGTCCAAAATGAACAATTTTAGCATCTGAAAAGAGAAATGGCTCCTCACCTGTATTTCATGTTCACCACCAACAGTGGTTCTCAACATGTGGGTCATGACCACTTTCACAGGGCTTGCCTAAGACCATTGGAAAACACAGCTATTTACATTATGACACTTAACAGTAGCAAAATTACATTTATGAAATATCAATAAAATAATTTTATGGTTGGGGGTCAGCACAACATGAAGAACTGTATTAAGGGGAGATAGCATTAGGAAAGTTGAGAATTATTGACCTACAGGATACTGAGTTTGTACTGATTCCTGTGCCAGACATTGTACAGAAGATACACTGATGGATGAAAGAGGCAATAGAATGGTGTCCCCTTTGGTTCCAGACACTTAAGGCCAGCAGAACCAGATAACAATTCTATAGAAGAAATGTCTGGTAACTTGGTAGACATTATCCACAGGGCAGAGTAACCCAATCCCCAGACATGAAGTCTAAGGTGTTTTTCTTTTAACATTCTACTTCCTGGGCCAGTGAGATGGCTCATCAGGTACCAAACCTGATGACCTATCTCCATGGTGAAAGGAGAGAAACAGCTCCCAGGAGTTGTCCTCTGACCCCCACAAGCCTGATACCCTGGTGCGTGCGCACACACACACACACACACACACACATACACACACACACACACTCACATATACACACATACACAAATATGTATGTATTCATTCACACATACATACACACATACATATATACACATGAATGCATGTGCTTACATTCTTTATAAACAAAATCCTAGATCCTATTTCTTGACTGTCTTTCAGCCCCTGAGCCAAGAGGTTGATCAAGCCAGTGAGCACTGCTTCTGTTGTAGTTCCTGCCTCCTTGTTCCTGCCTTGAGTTCTTGACCTGACTTTCCTTGATGATGAACTGTACCTCATAGGTCAAATAAATCCTTTATTCCTCAAGTTGCTTTTCATCGTGGTCTTTATCACAACTATAGAAAGTAAACTAAGACATCCACCATCTACCACATGGCTGTTTCAGTGGTGGCTTTTATTTTTCCAAAATCCTTTACAGGAATTTCCTTGAGTCTCTTCAGAACTTTGGATATGCATGCCTAAAATTGTTCACTGGAAATCCAGCATCCAGAAATCCCTATTGCTTGGTATAAGAGTATATATTTTAGATAAAAGCCATCTAGACCAAGAAGAATGGTTGAGTGGAGAAATCAATGCTAAGCTCCCCAGCCCCTTCTAATTCTGACAGCTTATTTATCTTCATAAAGATATTTCCTCTTAACGAAGATGGTTCCTGCTTCTAAAATGAGTGCCAAGTTTTCTTCTTCTTTCTCTATTCCCCAAAGTGACAATCTTCAGAAAAGGAAGCTCCATAAGCTTAAGGAACATAACCTTTACCCAAGGACCAGAGAGTAACTGCTTCCAACATCTACTTGAAGTTTACACCTGTGCTTATGCCCTAGGGATTGACCTCTCTCTCTCTCTCTCTCTCTCTCTCTCTCTCTCTCTCTCTCTCTCTCTCTCTCTCCTCTCTCTTGCTTCCATTGTTCAGTAGAAAAGGTCACAGGAAAGCTTCAAGTTGGCTCTGGAAAATGCACTCATTCTCTGCAAAGCAGTTTAATTTATTTTTGCTCAGTCTCTCCTGTGTAATTTGGAATGGTTCAGCTACATTTTCCTCCAGATGCAAGGGAGCGCTAAGGAAGTGGGTGGGAGGCACTGCTTAGTTTAGGAGAAATGGCTTGACCCCTAGGAGAGGGGAACTTAATGAATCAGAAATGGGTTGCTTCTCATGCATGAAATAGGACTCCAAACCTCTCCCCTATCCATCAGTGCCAAGGAGAACTTGAGCAGTCTGCTACATTTTCTGGTCTGTTACATCATAGCCTTTGGAGAGGTTGCTACAGGTGGCACGTCTGCTTTCTGGACTGCAGGGAACAACCTCTCTCCTTCTTGCCTTGACTCCATAATGCCCAAGAGAGTGCTCAGTATACACTAAGTATTTAACGCTTGCATAAATGCTTAATCCAGCAGGTATTTATGGTTCTGGGAAAGGATAGGGAGTCCATGCCCTGCAGAGACACTGAGGGGCCCTTGTGAGGTCTCTCACCACCTGGAAATGTGAAAGTGAATACTGACTAGATGGGAAGGGTCATCTGGTAGATAGTGAGCGCATGTTCTCTCTCTCTCTCTCCACCCCACCTCAGATTCCTCTTCACAGCACATGGGGATGAGATTTCACAAGTGCACCTGGAACACAACCTCAGTGTTTCTGCTCTTCACAGTAGCGACTTTGGTTTCAGTAAGACTGGGAGATGGCTCACTTGTTAAAGGGATTGTCAGGCAAACATGAGAACCCCATGAGTTCAGATCTCCATCATCCATCTAAAATGCCAGATAGAGTGGCCATGACTACAATGCTGGTACTGGGGAGGCAGAGACAGGAGCATCACCTGGGCTTGCCAACCAGCCAGTCTAGTTTATCAGTAAGTTGGGGTTCAGTGAGAGATCCTGCTGATGTGGGATGTCTTTCTGTATGCTGTAAATTATAATTAGATAATAAAAAAACTATTTTGGCCTATGGTGAGCCAGCTTATAGTCAGGCAGAAAATCCAAGCATAGATAAAGGGGAAGGAGGGCAGAGTCACTCAGAGATGCATTCCAGCCACCCAAGAAGCAATGTATAATGGAGTACACATAAGCTACGAGCAATGTGGCAAGATAGATTAATAGAATGGGTTAAGATATGAGAGCTAGCTAGCAATAAGTCTGAGCCATAGGCCAGATAGCATGTAATTAATATAAGGTAATTAATATAAGACTTTGTGTGATTATGTGGTTCTGCTGGTTTGCATCTTGGGGCTAGTCTGGGCCAGAAACTTCTTACCACACCCTGCCTCAAAACAAAATGGGAAGAAATAGACATCTGATTTTGGTCTCTGGCTTCCACAGATACATGCATATACAGGGAAACACACACACACACACACACACACACATACACACACACACACACACACCAGGTGAAACCCAAAGCATCCTCCAGTACAGGATCTGCTCTACCCAGTCTTGTGGGTCATGTCTCATTTTTATAGAAAACCCCAGGGATTCAGGTGGAGGGCCTGGGCTCAGAGCACAGGAAAGCAGATGGTGAACTGTACTAGATACCTTTGTTCTCCTGTTTCCCAGGCTTGGGCTCAGGTCCCCAAGTCACGTCAGGCATCTGTGGAGAGGGAGGCCTCTTCACAGAGGGTCTCCTCAGAAAGATTCCATTGTAGAGAAACCTTTTGAATTCTGGGGCCATTTCACTCAGGAAGGCTCAGGGATCAGGGGAGTGTCCAGTTCTTTTCCTCTGCCCCTAGGTGCTGAACCCAGGCCAGCATCTCCTGAGACCCTGAGTGAGACTGCTGACAACATGGCTGGCCGATGAATGCATAGCTTTTATACTGGCTGTGACGGTGGCTCCTGTGTCACTAATCTGTATCAAGAAATATGAAACACCCAAACGGTCCATTGGCCACCATAGAAATAACCTCTAAAGCTGCATTTAAATGTAAAGTGTCACCCACAGAGTTATTTTCACATGGCCCACCTACCCATTAAATGATAGAAATGACTTGGCCTGCCTCAGAGGGCTGTGAGCACAGAGTCTGCAGTGGGAATGTTCTCTAAGCTGCAGGGGACAGCCTTCCTAAAGCACTGGGGTGGGGACTCAGTCCCTAGGGGACTTCCCTGACAGCCTGAATTAAACCAACACCACACCTTTCTGCCGGGCTCTTGGTACAATTCCAGATGCCAGAGGGGTGCATTAAATAGCCACTGTTCTTTCTGCCCAGTTGCTAGCAGGGTAGTAGGGGCAGATCTACCTCCCTGGTGCCTGGGTGGTGATGGTTGGGGTCCCACTGTTCACCCTGCCCTCAGTTCTCCAGGCCAATCACATTCCTAATTCAAGCGGCAAAAATGAATTCAAACGATGGTGGCCTTTACTGCAGGGGGCTTTGCTCTCATTGGCCTCCTGAACCTGTCACCAATTTGCCTGGAGACTTTCAAGCTCAGATGCACATAGCTTCCCAAGGGCATTTAAAGGAGGTTTGCCAAGAGCTGGAACCCCGCAAAGAGCCCATTTTACTGAATTAGGCTGTAGCAAACGCAGAAGCTCAGGGCCGCTTAGCAATTCTTGCAGAAGGAATTGGGTGAGCAGAGGACAGAGATTTGAAAATAATAAAAGGTGAGTGATTATGGGCAATAATCCCTAGTTTATTTGTCTTTGCAGTAATTATCACATGAAGGCAGTATTACACTAAGCCTTTTAACCCTAATTTTCATCCTCAATAGTAATTAAAAAAAAAATCAGAGGTATTCTGAGAGACGAATTATGCTTACAGTTCTTTGCTTTCACTTTTATATACAGATCTGCAAGGTTATATTTGGTCATGTTTTTAAAAATAAATCCAAGTCAAAAAAAGAAAATCTGAGTGAAAGGTTCTCTCTCTCTCTCTTTCTCTCTCTCTCTTTCTTTCTTTCCCCTTTCTGCAACCAGCTGGTGACTAAAGGTGGGGGGGGGAGGGGCTGGAGAGGGGCATTTCAGAGGTAAACTGGAGTAGAAATATAACATAAAACACAACACAAGACTCATCTGTGAGCCTTCACGGCAGCACCATTCATGTTGTTAACTACTCAAGCACCCACCCCCTGACAAACCAGTAAATAAAACGGGGTGTCCTTACCAGTGAACCCCTGCATGGCAAACAAAAGACATGAAGAGCAGATACAGGCTCAGGCGAGAAGGACCCTCCAAAGCCCCTTCACACATGCAAAGGAACACCCATTTTACAATCCCACTGCCACCCAAAGCCCAGAATGGGTGCAGGTGTGGTCAGAGAAAGTAGACTGTGGCTGGCTGACCAGGGCTAGGTTGGAAATGGAGGTGGAGGTTATGAGCAGGTAGAGGGTTTCTGTCTGGGATGATTGAGATGTTCTGAAATCAGATGGCAAATATATCCATCTGTGCAGCTACTACACAAACCATAATCAAATTGTGCACTTAGGATGAGTAAATTCTACCTTATGTAAATTATATTCCAATAAAGCTATTAAAAAACAGAACAGGAGTGGAAGAGAAAAGAATCCAGTTAACAAAGCCTGGGATGCAGGCACAAGACAGGCCTCCTTGATTTAATCAGATGATGAAATTGAGGGGCAAGGCCAAATTGGTTCCAGCTCTCCCGATTCAGCAGACTCTACCTGGCAGACAATCAGGGGAAGGGCACTCCACACAAAGAGAGTGTGAGGAGTGGAAAATCAAGCCCAGGAGTTGTCACTAGAAAGGAGACATGAGGATTGGCAGGAAGGTGAGAGGTTAGTACCAAAGGCCCTCACATGCTACAAGAGTTCTGGGTACCAAGGCAGTTGGCTGATAGTCATATGGAAATGTGCAAAGTCAAGAGCGGGAGACTCCCTGGGCAGCTCCTTCAGGAAGCCGAGGTGTGGGTGTGTGGGGGGCTGGGGGTAGGAAAGCTGAGCCATGGCAGCTCAACTGGAGTACTGTCGGGATGGTGGAGAGAAAAGGATGATGAATAGATCTGATCAGTCCTTAGGAGATGGAGCTGTGGTGAGCTGAGTGAGAATAAGGAACAGTGAAGGGCAGGGAAGGGCTCCTAAACGACAGGCCTGTGGTGAGATTGATTCTACCCACAGGATAACCCCAGAGAAAGGAAGACTTCAGTGAGATAGACTGGGGCAGTTTGGCACTTACCCTTTCTATCCCAAGAGAGGGAGGTCATAGTGGAAGCATTTTCAAGGACCATTCCCAAAGAATGGCAGAGGGGAGGGGGAACACCAACTGGACATCCTTGAGATATTGCTAAGATGTCTTACTGGGCCCCATTGGAGCCAGAATTTCTGAGTGAACTTTGGATGTGTTGCCCCCCAACGTGTGTGTGTGTGTGTGTGTGTGTGTGTGTGTGTGTGTGTGTACTTGTGTCAGAGATCAATATCCAGTATTTTCCTTATTTTCTTGCTTTCTTCTTTTTTCTGAGACAGAGTTCCTCACTGAAGCAGTAGCTCACCAATTCAGCAAGTACTGGCTAATCAGCAAGCCCCAGGTATCCTGTCTCCTCCTTCCCAGTTCTGGATTATAAGTATGCACAGATGTGCCTATTTTTTTTTTTTTTAATGTATGTTGTAGGGGTCAAAGTAAGGGCTTCATGCTCACACAGAGAGCGTTTTTTACTGACTGAACCATTACCTCAAGTAACTCTTCTGGATTACTGCTGGGCAAATCCTGTCTTTAGGAGTCACTTGTGATTAGATGCTTTTGGGTTTAGAGCGTCTCCAGTTCCAACTTAGGCCAGTCTGTACTGGTTTGAGAGAGCCCGATGGCTGATATCCTGGAGCTGGTTGCAGCCTGGTACACTTCACACTTACACAGGGAGCAGCCACCACAGAGTTCTTTCCAGTGGCTCTCCAAATGCCATCTTCCCATTTAACAGCTCACCCTGTCCATCTGTGCCAGCTCCCTAACAAACGTGTCCAAGTGCTACTCAGTGTAAGGCCTCTTAAATGATCCACAACACTGTTTCCCACAAATCCCCTCAGAGATGAGCTGTCTTAACTAAATATACTTCAGAGCCCTATGCAAGCAAGGACTTGGCCCGTGGATCATTAAAGCAGCCATCTCTGGAAGGCATTGCCACATGGACATGTGGGAAAAAGAGAAAGACTTTTCCCTAATCAACATTTACTGCAAATGGTTAGAAAACAAACACGGGCACTCCTTGAACTCACAGTTGCGCTTAGTAGGTACTCAGCCAACATGTGCAGAGATGAGCTGCTTATACATGCAATTCCACAATCCACAATGTGAACACTGGCAGTGTTTTCAGAGATCAAAAACCTAACAGAAGAAAAGTTGATCAGGGACTCCAGAGACCTGCTTAGGATGTGCATGAAATGTAACAACATAAGTCTCAGAAATTGGTGTGTGTGTGTGTGTGTGTGTGTGTGTGTGTGTGTGTGTGTGTGTGTTTATATGGGTGCTGTGTGGGTGTGTGTAGAAGTCAGGGGTTGACATCGGGTGTCTTTATTACTCCTCCTGTTTTATTTGGAGGCAGGCTCTCTCACTGAATCTGGAGTTTGACATTTTAGATGTCTAGCCCACCAGCAGGTGCCACTACATTGGGCTTTAAAACTCTGTGTGTGTGTGTGGAGGGGGGAGCATCACAGCTTCTGTCCTCATGCTTTGTGCAGCAAGCAGTTTACTCACAGCCAGACCTCTCCCCAGCCCACACTGGAACTATTTCTTCTTGAAAGAGACCACGTGGGTCTTTGGGAGCCAGCCCTGTAGTCTATGAAGGTCTAGTCAAATTTACCCAGGTGTGTCAAGCTACAAAATGTCCGTGATTTTAGAACTACTATCAATTGCCCAGAAAATCAAAACCAGTATATACATATTTTTTTTCTGCATTCCAACCATTTCAGATGGGCTTCTTTCCACTTGCCTTCTGGTTAAGATCAAGGCTCATATGCTTTGAGAGCCAGGCAATTGCTCCCAACTAATTCACCCTTTTCCACATTAGATGTTAGTAGCATGAAATTAGCTGAAAGATTTCAGTCTTCTGCTGAATACACAGGATGCCCCTTTTCTCTGGAGGAGCCAACTCGCACCTAAGCAAAGGTTGGGTGAGAGGTTACCACTTATCCCGTAAGTCACTGTGCCTTTGATGGGTCAGCTCCCCTCAGGGAGACAAACCTAGATCTTTAGGCTTTTAGAACTCATGCTACCATACTCTTTGTGGCTTTGCAGAAAGAGTTGCTTTCTTCCTGCAGTCACTGGGTCCATTTTTATTTTTTTAATTTTTATTGTTGTTCTGTAATTCACTCTGCCTCACAGTTGACTGTTTTAGGGATAAGAACCTGACCACCCATAGCAACCAATCAAAGCCTAAACAAGCATTACTCCCAATAGTATCATTTTCTTCGTTCCCCTCATCCTGAGTGTCCTTGTCTATCTGTTCATGGTTCCTTCATCTCTTGTCAGCCATTGGAGAGAAATTACAGTGCTTTTGGCCCATGGAGTCTTCTTTTCCTGTTGGGTATTTTGAAAAGGCTCAGGGGGTTAGCCACGCCCCCACTTTTTAGCAGACTGGACTAGTGCTGGGCACCTGACTAGAGTTTGAACATACTGTGCTTAGAAACCAGGGTTGAGATTTTCTCCAAAAGTGAGCTGGCCCTGATGGACCATAGCCGGTGCTACCTCCCCTGGGAGCTGAGGTGGCCTGACATGTGTTCACAATGGGACCCTGATACCAACAATCACATGCTTGATTTCCTCAGTGGGCAATGTACTTTCCACCTGGAGACAAGATCTGCTCTGGATACTCTTCTGCCTTCTGATTTCTTCCTTTCCACTGAGGGCCTGGCTGAGTCCCTTCTGTACCCTAAGATGACCAAGAGAAGGACTACAGTAGCAAGCTCTTCCCCTCCCCCTTTCCTCCTTCTTTCTCTCCTCCCTGCTTCTCAGTTCCTCTACACCACCCTCATCACTGTCAACTATCCAACGGGCATTTTCTCCATGCTGGCCACCTGCCAAAGCATGTTACCTCTTCAACATGCTTAGTTCTCACAACAGCGCCACCACCTGCCAGCTGGGTACTGTTGCAACCTCCACAAGTCAGGAAGAGAAGAGGTGACCTGTCCAGTGTGACCTGGTTCTCAGTAAGATCCAGGCTGTCTGGATCCCAGGTCTGTCATTGTACTCACTGTAGACTCTTATCTGGTCAGAAAATCAAAGGTTCGTCTCATTGGCCACATTCGTCGCTTTTCCCATCACGCTGGCAAAATACCCAATTAAAGCAATTGAAGGTAGGAAGGGTTATTCTGACTCATAGTTTGGGGGTACAGCATATCATAGATGAAGAGGTGCGGTTTTGAGAGTGACTCTAGCTGTGGCAGCAGGAGCATGAGGCAGCTGGTCACCTTGCACCCAGAATCAGGAAGCAGAGAGTTATGGATGCTCTGCTCACCATCCACCTGTTTGTTTATTTTCTATTGTTCAGTCTGAGACTCCAGCTTATGGGATGTTGCAATCTGAATTTACACTGATGCAGTTTTCCCCATCTAGTAAACTTCTCTGGTAACATCTTCACAGAGATGCCTAGAGATGTTATATTCTGTGTGGTTCCAAATCTGGTCAGGCTGACTGAAGATTAATCATCACATCTACTAATTGCTGCCAACCTTGGAGTTTCATAGGCCAGTGTGTGTGTGGGGACACCTTGCCACCTTATAATTTCTCCAGGAAAGGGCAATAGGAATATAAAATAAAAATGTGACCTGCCCACCCCAATGGAAAAGAGCATCTGATGCCAAAAGAGTAGGCAAGATGTAACTTCAGAGTCAAGTTCTCTTTATGGAGTAAAACAGACACAAAGACTCACTAGAGGACTTGGAGATAGCTCAGTTGGTAAGGTGTTGATCTTGCAAACATAAGGACCTGGATCTGAGTCCCAGAAATCACTGTAGGGAAAAGGGGCTGTTCAAAGAAATCCACTCTAGCCTGAAACCAGAACCAGCAAAAGAAACAGCCTGAATCTGGGACCCGGACCCACACTAGTGAAAGAAACACTTAATTCCTAACCCAGAACCAAAGAAACATGCCCTGACTCTGAAACTAGTACCAGAGGAACACACTTGGTCCCTAGAATCAGAACCAGTGAAAGAATTATGTCCTGGCTTTAGAATTAGAATCCAAAAGATAAAAAAAAGACCAGTGAAAAAAACACAATTTGGCCCTGAAATCAGAGCCATCTCTGCCCCTGGCCAACGAAACTAACGAATCCCTGAGCAGGAATAACTAACCAATCAGTGGGTATCCCTGGAGAAACCCCACCCCTAAGAGCCCCTATATAAAGCCTTTGCCTGTTCAGTTGTGGGCTGTTCTTTCCCACCCCTGTGGAGGTAGCTGCTTTCCTGGACATCTCTTTTCCACATAAATCTTTTTCTGAAGAGTCTTGGGTGAAGATCTTCATTTGCTGGGGCAGAGAAGAACTTGCTGAGAAGTCCCTTAGTGGACTGAGCAAAAAAAACCTTGCTGAGATGTTCCCTTAGGGAAACTGAGCCAAGCAGAGCAGAAAAAGTAACAACTTTTCTCTGGAGCCAGAGGAGATTGCTGCATTTCTGTATGGGTTTATCCTTTAGCAGTGTGAAGAAAAAGAAGTAACATCTTGGGTTGGAGAGAAGAAGCACAGCTCTGTTGGGAAGTCCCCTTAAGCGGGGGAGGGGACGACAGAGCAAAGCTCAGCTGTAGGGCTCTCCAGGAGAGGAGCAGGATTGCTATATCCTGTGCGGAGAGCATCCCTCACTGCATCACAGCTTCAGGTATATAGCCTGATTTCCACAACAGTCAGGATACTTTTTCCTTCAGAGCTGTGCTATCCCATTGCAGTTACAACCATCAGAGATTCCTAACAGTTCTCCAGGTATAGACTAACATCCACAACAGTCCGGATACTTTTTCCTCCAGAACTGGGCTCCCCTTTCCAGAGTTGTAATACTTGCTTACACTCACGTAAAAAAAAAATCTGGGTGTGGTAGCATTTGCTTGTAATACCAGTGCCGTGGAGCCAGAGACTGGTAGATTCATGGGGTCTTTTGGCTAGCCAGCCCAGTGCTGGTATACACATACATATCTGTACCCATGTTTACACACACACACACACAGACACACAGACACACAGACACACACACACACACACACACACACAGACACACAGACTAGTTGGAGGTTTCTAGTTTTGCCACCCAGGAATTAACACATGACCCTGGACTGTCCCCTGTTATCTGAGATTTCTCTATCCCACCCAGCCAGTCCCACATTCATTTAGTCCCTAATAATCGCACAAAGGCTTTTATTAATTATAAACTGCTTGGCCTATGGCTCAGGCTTATTACTTGCTACCCTTTAAGTTAGCCCATCATTCCTAGGCTTAGCCATGTGGCTTGGTACCTTTGCTCACTGCAGCATTATCATCTTGCTTCCTGTCAGGCTGGCGTCTCTCTGCTCTTCCTCTTCCAAGAATGCTCCTTGTCTAGTTGCCCCATCTATACTTCCTGTCTGCTTAGCTTCTGGCTAATCAGCATTTTATTAAACCAATATTTACAGTGACAAATGTTTACAGTGTACAAAAGCATAGTCCCACAGCACTTCCCACTTCCTGGCTTGGTTTGTTTCTAAAGTCCAGGTTGCCAAGAGGGACACAGAAGCCTGGACAAGGTGAGTAGCTTCACTAGCCTACCTAAGGACTTGGAAGTAGAACTGGATTTTTATTTTAAGTCTTTGGACTCCCCCTACAGAACTGTATTGTTTCTGGGCAAGCAGTGAGTAGGGTCCCTACTTCTAAACAGAGAGGTGCTGGAATCTAGCTGTTCTGTGGTAATGGCTGCGCATCTGGGTCATGTAGTTCGGGCTTGGGGATTTCAGGCATCTTCTTCTCAGACATGTTTCAGTTCTCACAGCTGCTCTAAGAAGCAGATGATGCTGCTATCCTAGAAATGGAACATCTGTCACTAGAGATACTACATACCAATTTTTCACATCATACCATTAATGGCTTAAACAAAATCCCAGAGGTGATATGGAATGTTACTTTGACTGTGTAAAGATGTGTTACATTTGTTTATGCTGCATTTGTTTAATTATGTAAAGACATGTTTCATTTGTTGCACCTGCCTGCCTGAGGTACCTGATTGGTCTAATAATGGCCAATAGCTAGGTAGGAGAGGAATAGGTGGGGCTATTGGACAGAGAGAATATGTAGGAGGAGAAATCTAGGAGAGAAGAAGGAAGAGAGAATGAGAGGGAAAGAGAGGGACATCCCAGGGCCAGAAGCCAGACGTCCACCATCCAGACACAAGAAGCAGAAAAGATATACAGAAAGAAAGAAGGGGGAAGAGGGAGGGAGGGAGAAAAGAAGGAAAGAAGAAGAAGAAAGTAAAAAGCCCCAAGGCAAAATGTAGATAAAGAGAAACAGACTGAAATAAGAGCTAAGGTAAGGCCAAGCATTCATAACTCGTAATAAGTCTCCATGTCATGATTTGGAAGCCGGTTAATGGCTCAATAGAAAAAGCCTGCAACAGGGAATGAACCTGGCTGCTCCACAGAATGGACCTGGACACCTGCTCAGGACAGAGATGTCACTGATTCATCCGCAGTTGGCTATTTCTTCTCTATTTTAAGGGAAATGGCCCTTTAGTTGGTGGGTTGATTCATTCAGCAAGCATTGACTATCACATATCTATATAAAGCTGCATTTCTTCCCGTGCCTCCAATGTGAGGAGGACTGGCTCCAGCCAGTCAGTGACCACTATCAGTTGATTGGAAATATGAGGCCCAAGGCACTGGCTTAAGCCAATCAGAACCCCTTCGGGACAAACAAGTATAAAGGAGATTTCTGGTTCAAGGCAGTGCTTGCGTTGAAATACCTCACTGTAACTTGAACAATTGTTTTGGCTGTGGGTTAGCTGAGAAAGCTGGGGGTGGGGGGGAGCTGAGAAAAGACAAAGAGAGTCCTGATCTCTGCTCCCCTAACTCCATGAATGCCTTCTCTAAACCCATCTTTAACTGTGAGCTTACAGGATATATTTCTGCTTTGTGCATAGAAGGGTCCTCCTTCAGTTAGCCTGCCCAGGCTAGATGCTCCAGGACACATGTTGGCACACAGAGGATCATGTTGTGAAAGTGCATGCCCTTCAAGGCTGCATCCTGTGAGAGCCTCACATCCTTCAGAACTGCTTCCTATGTGTTTCTTGTGACCTTTCAAAGCTGCTTCCTGCCAGTGTGTGTGCACCTCACCCTTCAGGGTATCATCATGTGTGTCCCTTGTGTCTCTTCAGAGCCACTTCCTGTGTGTACCTCCAATCTTACAGTGTTGCTGGCTGGGGCTCCAGGATTTTCTGCTGAATACTGTACCAGGAAACAGGGCATGGTTTCAGGTATGTGAAGAATAAGACCCTAAGTGAAGCCCTGCTGAGAAGATATTTAGAAAGTCTATCTCTGTTGCTGGGTGGTATTTATCCCAGTGGCTGGTTTATCTAGGCTCTCTTCACAAACATCAGTCTTTGCCTAGATCCTTGGGGGCAAATGAGTGACAAGCAGTAAAAGCAAGGATGCTGCTTAGCTGCCTCTCTGTGGGGTGGGGGTGATGTTGGGCAAGCCTGACACCAACATGACTCATGCTAGTGGCTGCCTCTTTGTCTGTTTACCTTTTGCATTTTGCCACAGGTGCCTCATTGGGGTACCTAGCATAATAAGGTGACAAAGTGTCATTTGTCCTGTTGGGACTTGGTACTTAAGAGAAGTGGGGATAAAACTTGCACCATACAGGAGAGGGGCTGGACTTCCTCTGAGAAGTCATGGGGGATGGTCCATCAGTCACTTCCGGCTAAGAGGTGGCTAGTTAAGCATTGGCCATTTTGACACACACTGTAGAACTTGAAACTCGGAAGGACTTCTTCCCTTCTGATGTCAGTGTGCCATGTTAAGACTGGCACTAGGGCCTGGGAGACTGATTTCCACTGGGACATCAGGTTTTGGCAGCTCCCATGGAACCAGCTAAATTTGTAATAGTGTTTATTTGCTTCTAATGGAAGGAGCTTCTGAAGGTCAAGTACTATTATTAGTGTTCTTGCTGGTTTCTGATTCTAGAGCTAACCAGTCACCAGCTCTCTGCTGAATGTCAGACCCCAGGGCAGGTTCTGGGAATGCAATCATTAATCAGCTACACAGTGCTTTACTGTTTGGAAGTACAATAAAATGTCCCCCACAGGCTCCGATGTGTGAACACTTTGTCCCCAGGTTGGGGCGCTGTTTGTGGAATGTGGTAGAACTGTTTGGGAGGCAAAATTTAACAGATAGAAATGGGTTGCTGGGAGGTATGCCTTGAGGCTTCCCGTGTGGCTCTGGCTCTCAGTCTGTTAAGCAGCCTGTCTAGCCAAACCAGGGAGTTCCAGATTCAGCAAAGGACTGTCCTGGTTTCCTTTCTGTTGTAGTGATTCAAATTCCCTATTAAAAAAGCAACTTAAAAAGCTCACAATTCCAGGTGCAGCTCATCATTCCAGGGAAGTCCCAATGACAGGGGCTTGGGACAGCTGGCCTTATCATGTCCACAATCAAGAGCAGAGAGGAATTAATGCACAATCAGTTGCTGGCTTCCTTGTGTTCAGCTTGACTTCTCCACTCTCATACAACTCTGATCCCCCTGCCTAGGGAATGGTGCTGCCCAGAGTGGGCTGGATCTTCCTACATCAATTAACTTAGACTCCCCCACAGACAAGCCCACATGTAGACAATCCTTATTAAGATTCTTTTCCCAAGCGGCTCTTTGTTGTATCAGTTTGTCACACAATTAAAGCTAGTCAGTACAGAGGCCCTTTTTAAAAATTAAGGATTAAGGTAGGGAAGTGATTGAGTAAGATACCTAATATTGATTTTTGGTCTACACACACACACACACACACACACACACACTTGGGAAAATTTTTCCTTGGTTAAATTAGTTCAGGTTAAAATAATCTAGGTCCATACTTACATATGCCCCACATTAAATACTTCAATTTTATGCATATGTGCCAAAGTAGTAGGCTATGCATGTTTAACAACTACCCTCTATCACAAAAGTCTCAACTCATAGTTTCCACCAATGTCTGTAGCGTAAATACTCCTAACATGGCTGACTTCAGCTACCAATGTAACATCATGTATTTCCATGTGAATAATTGCCCTCAGGTGTAATTGATTTTATATGAATGTTGCTTACAGGTCACCTAAATTTTAAATTTTAAATTCAAGACAGCATTTTCAGTCTTTGTAGATGTGATGCCTCATAAGAAGTGAGGAGTGGGCTGCGAAGACAGCTCAGCTGGCAAATACTCGCAAGGAACTGAGTCTTATCCCCAGGTCATGTAAAGAAAAGCTAGGCAAGGTCACATGCTCTGCAACACCAGAGCAGGTTGCTGGAGGGAGGCAGATGCCTGGGAGTTGTTCACCAGCAAACCTAGACTATTTGGAGAACTCCAGGCCTTTGAGAGACGGTAATGGAATATTAGCTGAAGATGTGTTACATTTGTTTATGCTGTGGAACATTTGTTTAATGATGCAAAGGTGTTTTGCATTCTTTTGTGTTATAGTTGTTTAACTCTGTGAAGCTGTGTTACTTTGCCTAAAACACCTGACTGGTCTAATAAAGAGCTGAACAGCCAATAGTAAGGCAGGAGAAAGGATAGGCAGGGCTGGCAGGCAGGGAGAATAAATAGAAGGATGTAAAGAGCATAAAATGGAAGTCCTTTGGACAAGTTTAGGCTAGCTTGAGTGACATAATTTAATGTGTGAAGACATAGATAGAGGTGCAGAGAGGAACAAAGATAAGCAGAAGGACACCTTCTTAGCACTCCACCCAAGCCACCCTGGCTATCAGGAGTTACAGAGTGAAAGGCCGAGATAGATAAGGTGAGAAGGATTACCTCACCCAGTTGTTAGGGTGATGCGGCCTGGCCACTGAATTAGCATATTAAGGGAGAGCAGACCCAAAGCTGCTGAGTTTTTGACTCGAGCTTCACGAGCTTCACGGCTGAAGTAAAGGGGACTCCAGCCAGCCCTCAGAAGCTAACACCTAAAAACTCTGAAGAGGCTCTGCAGTCAAACTCCCTCAGACCCTGGTCGACTCCGGGACGCTAAAGGACCAGATCTCATATCTTAGGCACGGGGAGACAAGGCTCCGAGCGAATTGCCGCCCGAACAAGCGACTGAGGCCTGACTACACCCACCCCGTCGGGCATTGACAGAAAGTGTGGACATAGCGGCGAGAAAGGTCGTATGATTATATTAATGTATGATTAATGTGTTTGATGTGGATTGTGTATTCTAAATAAGCATCAGTAAAAGGTTATTAAACCGCCATTGAGTGTCTGAGCTTTCTGTCCAATTCGTCTCCAGCTGACCACTGGGGAAGTGCCCGAGATTTTGCTCGTGACAAAGGAGAAATTTGGGAAAATTGAGAGGAGCAGGATAAGGAAGAGGACTCCAAGGGCTAGCTACTCAGCTACGCAGGAAGCTACAGAGTAAGAAATAAAGAGGAAAGAGGTATAGAGAAAGGCAAAATCACAGAGGCAAAAGATGGGATAATTTAAGTTACAAATAGCTGACTAGAAATAAGCCAGGCATTCATTAAAAAGAACAAGCCTTTGTGTATTTATTTGGGAGCCGAGTGATGGGTCCCCAAAGAGTAAAGTATAAAAACAACCAACAACAAGAGACTCCAAAACCAAAGTGGGCAATGTCTGAGGACCAAAGAGCCTACACATGAATGTGTACATATATGTTTGTGTACACCCCTGACCCCTCACCCCACACATGATCAGTCAACTGACCTGGGCATCTGTGTGTGTTAGAGGGCAAACTTGCTTTGAGGTTCTCTAACCACCCCACCCCATGTGTGTGTAAATACCAATGGTGACTCTTCTGTAGATCTAGAAGGGGACCAGATGAACACAGCCCTCAACAGGCTTGGTGTCAGCTATCCAGCAGAAGTTGACACAATTCTGTATCTGGTAGTCAAGTCACTTGGCCTGTGCCACTGGTCAGCTTTATAAATGCAACCAGAGTGACTGAAAGGCCCTGGGATTTTAGTCTCTGTGGTGGGAATGTTGTATGGTGGGACTGTCTTTCTATATGCTGTGAAAATTATTCTGTAAATAAAGGAACTGTTTTGCCCTGTGACAAGTACTGTAGCAGGAGGCAGGAAATCAGAGACAGGTAGAGGAGGGCGGAGTTAAGACAGACTTCATCCAACCACCGAAGAAGAAACATGTAATGGACCCAGGTGAGCCAGGCCACGGCTACATGGCCAGGTAGATTAATTGAAATGGGTTGAATTAAGATAAAAGAGTTAGCTAGCAATATGCCTGAGACATAGGCCAAACAGGATGAAATTAATATAAGCGTCTGAGTCATTTTGGGGGGGGGAAGCAGCAATGGGCAGGTCCGGGATTGAATGTTAGCAGCAACCTCTACTTCCACAGCATCCCGAATGTGGCTCTTTCCACAGCACTGTTTGGAGAGTGGCTGTTTCCTATAGGACTAAGGAAAAGGACACAGGAAGTGTCAGGAACATCTGTGAGGACTCCTGTGCTTAACTGTCGTTTTTATTTTACCTTGGCCAATGTGTAAATAAAAGAAAAGATCACATCACTGCAACTGTTTCTTTATGCAACTTAGTGAGGCTGAATCATCATGTAGATTGAGTCTTGCCTGAAATGCTGTGCTATGTGTGAAGGTATGCCCTGAGACCCCAGCACTCAGGAGTGTGAGGCAGAAGGATTGATTGTAAGTTCTAACCCACCTTGGTTTACCTAGTGAGGAGGCTCTGTCTCAAAATGCCAAACTAAAAAGGTATGTAGGAGCAACAGATGCCCCCACAACATACATCCAGTTTCTGGAAACTGGGAGAAACCTTGTGTGGCTAGGGTGCAGGTTTGTTGTGTGAGGCTCTGGACCCCATTTCATTGCTTAGTGGAAAGGGTTCCCCATCTTTGGGGTGTAGGTGTGGTGGGACTGTTATGGTCCATTACCTGGCAGTGGGCTGGAGACTGAGCCCCAGGGCTCTGCTGAAAAGCCTCCACACTACAACATGGATTTGCTCTATAAACAAACACAGCTCCTAGCAGGAGCTGGGGACACTCACTAAAGCCAGAACAGGGAAAAGGGAAAAGGGAGCTGATGTTTTTCTATGGTGACATTTTGTTTGTGCTCTAACAAATAAAGCTTGCCTGAAGATCAGAGGGCGAAGCCAGCCGCTAGTTAACCATAGAGGCCAGGCAGTGGTGGCACACACCTTTAATCCTGGCACTTGGGAGGAGGAAGCAGGAAGATCAGGAGTTCAAGGCCACCCTGGGTTACCAGAGATTGATCCAGACTAAAAGAGAATCAGAGCCAGGTGGAGGAGGCTCATCCATTTAATCCCAGCATTTGGGATCCCATGCCTTTGATCCAAGTACTTGGGAGGCACAGGCCTTTAATTCCAGTGCTAGGGAGGTGGAGTCAGGAAGTGATGGCTGAGAGGAGAGGACCATGAGGCAGGAGGAGACAGGGGATTAGCCCCTTCAGTCTCAGAAGGTAAGAGGTGGCTTTGCTTTTGTCTCTCTGATTTTTCTGCATTTACCCCAATATCTGGCTCCAGGTTTTTATTGTTAAGACATTCTCAGTCTTCAAATATGTTGTTTTTGGTTTGTGTGGTTCTGGGCTGATTTGTGACAAATGTGGATGCTGGCAAGTAGCTGGCAGCAAACAGCTTAGCTAGGGCCTGGAAAGCAGGATGGATTCCACCAGATAAATCAATTTGGAGGAACAACAGTGTTTTGATCTTTATTTTACAGGATCATCTGCTCATGGAAATGTGAATTCTAATACAGTTCTTTCTCGAAACCTCAAGCACTGGATTAATTGCCTCCGGATCCTTCAAATCAAATATATGAATTTGGTGGTATTGAGGAGACATGTAGAACATTCCAGGGCAACACCTGTCAATATTATTTTCAATTTGACTTGTAGAGTGGGATTTTGAGATATTTTCCTGTGGAACGTGGTTCTTTCTACAAGGGGAATTGCTATATTCCTCTGGGTGTGCACCCAACAGTTGAGCTATGAGTTAACATGAGGCAGTGCGCCTGGGTGACAAAGGGCTACAGTTCAAGCCCTCAAGGGGATAACTGCTCTTTGTTCCTATGTGGGCGTGGCCAAAGGCTGAGGCCTGCAGAACTGAAGCCTGACTTCCTATGCACACGTGCATGTGCGTCTCTGTCTCTCTCTCTCTCTGTGTACATGTGCATGGAGACACATGTTACACATGTGTCTGTGAACCAGAAGTTGACATCAGGTGTCTTTACAAGTTGTTTCTACTTTAGTGTTTGGAACAGGATCTTTTGCCAGGATCTGGGGGTGAGTGACCCCCAAGCCCAGTGATCCATCTGTTTCCATCTTCCTCGTGTTAGGGTGATGGGTATACACTGCTGTGCCCAGCTTTAGAATTTTTGGTTTTAGTTTTTTTTGAGACATAATCTTTCTCTATAGCCCTGGCTGTTCTGGAATTCACTCCGTTGGCTAGACTGGCCTTGAACTCAGATTTGCCTGTCTCTGCCTCCCAAGTGATGTGATTAAAGACATGCCCCCCCCAACCCCACTCCCTGAACCCAGCTTTTTAAAGTGGGTTCTGGAGATCTGAACTCAGGTCCTCATGATTGTGCAACAAGCATGTTCCATTAAGCCGTCTCTTCAGCCCACATGGCTTTATTGTATGCTAATTGCCTGCCACACAACATTGCTACCACCCACACTGTGTTCTCCGAGAGAGTCCAGTAAACCGGATAACATCACCCTCATAGATGGAAATAAGGGCTCTGAGGATTGGGGTGTGTGGCATGTCAAGATTTCAAACCACATCCAGCCTGGCTCCTAACCTTTCACCTATATCATATTTCTCCCAGAAGCATGGCTAAGGGCTTGTCACCCCATTCCTGGATGTGTGCACTAGATTCCCAGAGCATATCTTTAAAACAAAGCAAAACAATGAACCAACCAAACAAAATACTAATGCTTTTGTGAGCCTGAGGCCAACCTGGTCTACATAGTGAGTTCCAGACTAGGCAGGGCCACACAGTGAGAGCCTGTCTCAAAGTATGACAAAACCCAAACACCAGTGTTTAAGACCTGCTCCAATCTAAGTGAGATCCCGGAAGTGAGACCCAGCATTGGCACCTCACAGAGCCCTCGTGGTAGGGTCCAACACTAGGCCCAGCCTGACAGTACAGATTTGTTCCCCGTTTGTGAGTGAGAGGCAGTTTGGCTTTGTGTCGCTCTCAGTTCAGATGGACCATGGTTAGCAATCGGCATGCAGGGGCCCCACACTCAGGAGCAGGTCCTTGACATGAGTGTACTAACAGCCTCTTTACTGGCCTCACGGACCTGGCCAGTGGTATAAGATCTGTAGAGTGTGTATCCTCACCAGAGAAACAGAAGCCCTGTTCTTCCCTAGATAGTACCAGGGCCATAGACACAGCGCGACCAAGAACTTGCCACAGTTCACTGCGACAGTACCTCTTAACTGCACGGGTTAATGTGGTTCTCCTACTTGTCATTAAGATTTAGGAATTAGGAAGTTTTCATTTATGCGTTCACATTTCACCTTGTCTTGGAAAAACTGAGCCCCGGTTTCCCCCTGGGCCTCATTGCCATGGAGAAGCATCATCTACTCACTGCCATTCCTGGATCTATCTTAAAACTCTGTGACTTCTGCCCTTGACAGAGCATTAAATTTGACAATACATTTAAAGGGGATTAAATCATTGCCTGACTCATTATAAGTAGTTTGTAAAGAGGCATTCTTTTTTTTTTTTTTTTATTAGATCTCATTATTACTATTTTTTGTTCTTGTCCAGACATTTCGAGTCTGGTTCCAACCCCCAGGATGCTTGTGCCCAACTTCACATGGAGGCTCTGTCAGGGCTCTCCTACAACTTTTCTGGTAGAAGCAAATCTCCCCACAAGAATGTAGACAGCCCTGGCTTCCTAGACCCCCCTGCTCCACACCAGAGACAAGTTTCCACCAGAAAACACAGGAAGCTGTTTCCCTGGCAACCCCCAAGTCACAGCTTAATGCTTGGAAAACAGAGCAAGCACCTGGCAGAAGGGAAGGGAAGGCAGTGGGTGCAGAGACAGGGTCTAGGTAGCGACTATTTTATCCTCTTCTCCAGTCATCTTTCCCGGGACACTGTCCTCTTGGGGTCTGGTATGTGTTGGAAGGGTCTTACTGGTCTGGGCTGTCTATCACAGGAACTGACTGCTCAGGACAAGTTCCCAAGAGATGTGGTTATAAAGCTGGGAGAGGGGCTTCTTGTTCAAAGAAGCCCTGCTTGTGCACAGGGGATGGCTCGGTCATAAAGAGATTGCTGGGCAAGCATGTCAGCCTGAGTTTGGGTCCCCAGAGGTGAAGGCCTGCAGTTCCAGTGCTGGGGAGGCAGAGACAGGACTCCTGAAGCTAGCTGGCCAGCCAGTATAGATGAAATGGGTACTTCTGCTTCAGTGAGAGACTGTGGCTACAAAAGATAAAACGGAGGGTATTTGAGTAAGATGTCTCATCTCTTCATACATGCTTTTACACATGCACGTGTTGTTGCTATAGTACACACACACAAACACACGCACACACACATTGGGGTGGGGGAGAGAGAGCGTGCGCTTAGATTTCTTGGGCTGAAAGTAACCAGTCATGTCTATCTTAAGCTATTTCTATTCTAAAAATTAAATTAAATTGAAGGGGCTCTAGAGGAATAATCCAGGTTTTCAGCATTGAACCAAGTCCTAGAAATCTTGGTCAAGGGCACGTATTGGTAACATTTAAAGAAAAGAATAGAGACGACTTAACTTTCCCTGATGGCAATGAGCAAAGACACAGGCTGCTATCTATCCTCTGTGGTGGCGGAGGGGTGAGCAGGGCTCCAAGCAGCGTTAATTCTTTCTCTCAGGCTTGGGTTATTACACCTGGGCCTACCTCCATCAGTGATTACCCACTCTGCGATTAAATATTGGTGGTGAAGGACTGCCCTTTCTCACTGGGTGTGAGCCTGAGGGTCAGGCCAGGAAGCATCTAAGCCAGTGTCCTTCTGAGTCCCTCCCAACTGACTCACCCATGGATCCACCCAAGGCATTATCAGCATATGGAAGGTCTTGACCTAGAAAGAAACAAACACTGAGCAGATGACACTACATGGTTGCCAGAGTGGTGCTGTTGTTATTTGTAACCAGGCAGCCAGCAGATATTTATGAGTGCCTTTGCACAAGACGCAGCAAGGCACACAATTGCGCACAGCTTAGCATCTTTACAGAATATTAGATTTGTGCGAGGCCTAGCTACATAAATAGAGGCAGCCCAAATCCTCTCAGGGGTTTAATTTGATTCCTCTCCTCCAAGAGAGTCACAGGAGGCTTTAGAAAGGGAGCTGTGTTTTCATAATGGCTCCTGGGGGCAAGAGGAGGAGAAGGTGAGATTTTCCCAGTCACCAGTGGCCTCCGATCCTAATTAGAAGCCTGGATGGGATCTGTGGTTGGTGTGGGTCCTAGAAGATGTGGGCTTGGTGGATACTGATTGAGTGATGGGTCTCCAGTTCATAGCCAAAGGGTAGTGGGGCTTATCAATTGCGACTTCCCGGGGCCTCAGGCTTGTCTAGTCATGATGTAACTGATGCAAATGTGCGGTCAGATTGATGCTGATTTACTTGCAGTTCAATTTACAGCCAGCACAATTGCTGGATAAAGTGATATTTCTGGGGAGCAGAGACGTGTGAACAAAGCAGAAGTGATGGGGAGGGGATGGAGAGAGGGGCCTTGGGAGGAAGATGCTGAGTGGAAGGAGGTGGTGCTGGGGAGTTTGGGGCAGGACCCACGAGGGAAGGAACAGCCATCCCTAGGGCTAATGAATTTCCATCTGATCCTGGGGAGGGGGTCTCCGCAGGGACAGATAGCAGGAGGAGGAGGAGGGAATAAGTAACAGGAAGATGGGAGGGGGGAAAGAGAGAGATTCCCACCCCTTACCCAGTTCCCCGCCCCATCCCAGGCAAGCAACAACCACTGCTCCAGGCTTGATCCCTGGCCTCTCTCTGCAAATGTTTTACATACCACTGATCGATAACAATAATAATGTTGGCCCAAACCTATTTAGAACTCAGACCCTGATAATCACCTTCTGGGAATTACTCTCATGCATCACAAGGCCCACATATGCACAGTCAACCAAACACTGTTTGGGAGAAATCAAACCCAAACCAAACGGCATCTGTATTGAACATGGAGATGTTTTTTTTTTTTGTCACCAGACCCTGGAGAACAGAACAAAGCAATCATGTTCCTAGCACTGATGCTGTAGGTATGGAAGGTACCTGGGATGGTACAGAGGTTCTACACAAGCATCATACCACGCTGTAGAGAGAATTGGAACATCTTGTATTTTGGTACTGGTGATGTCCTAGAGTTAATAGATGTCAAGAGATGACTCTGTCTCTTCAACCTGGTGGTAAAGGTGCTGTGAAGGAAGGACCAAGGGCAGAGTAGAGATCTGCTCCCATTGGATAAAAATGTCTGGAGATGAGGGGTCCAGGAACTTCCCAGGCCTCCAGTAGCAGGAGATTAGATACTGGAGAGAGCTACATCAAGTCTCACACCTACAATCTGTTCTACAGAATGAGTTCCAGGATAGCCTGGACTGTTAGACAGACAAACTCAGTCTCCAACATCCTCCCATCCCAAAAGGACTCACACCTAAAAGAATCTAGTTGGCAGAGAAATGATGGCCACTCTTCCATGCTTCCTCACCTGATCTTCAAGTAACAAACAGTGCTCAAGAAAGGCTTAGGATAAACATACATGGGGTTGGGGGTGGGGTGGGGGTTGATTCCTTTGTAAACATTGTATAAAGATTTATGTGCCTTGTGGCCCAGCACTTTTGGGGCACACTAACCCATTTATATTGATAGTACTTTATCAGTAATAAACTGTCTCTATGTCTAGGCCTATGTCCCTAGTCTAATTCATTGCCCTCAGATACAAGAACCTGGATGTCTCAACAGGCACCTGTGTGAAGTTTATTTATTTTAAAACGTGTGTATCAAACTTCTTGTGTGTATGCCTGTGTGAGTTTATTTGCACAGTGTGCATGTAAGAACCTGCAAAGGTCAGAAGATGTCTGATCCTCTGGACTAGGAGTTATAGGTGGTTGTGAGCTGCCATGTGGGTGCTGAGAACGGAACCTTGGTCCTCTGCATGAGCAGTAAGCACTCTTTAACTGTCTGGTCATCTCTCAAGCCTCAGACCCATTATGCTATGAAACCTGCAACTCAGAAGCAATGTCAAACAGGCAGATTCCAAACCAACCATCCTGGGTCCTGCACCCAGCCACCCTGTTTTGTTTCTTCTTTGCTCAAGCTGTTCCTATCACCTGAAACTTTGTCACGTGTTTTGTGAATATTCACCTGTTGTTAATATGTTGGACTCAAAAGTCTCTTCTCTCTGATGTCCTCTTCAGTGTGGACCAGCAATCCATGCCTCTTTAATTTCAGCCATGTAGCACTGAGAAACATCAGTTATTTGTCCCTTCTATCATTGTGAGGCCATGGCAGAATATAGCCTGTAGGACTGAGAAGCACTGTCACCCAACATGTGCTAGCTCTGAGAACAATGTTGTTCCTTGGTTTTAATCCCTGGATCAAGTCAAGATTGCATTGCCTATTAATTGTTATGCACTTGTGTGTGTGTGTGTGTGTGTGTGTGTGTGTGTGTGTGTGTGTGTGTGTGTAGGGGGAGTAGGCTGTTTAGACTTTATCTGATACTAATTATAACTTATTCTGAAAATAATTATCACAATTTAAATGTTTCCTAAGTCCAAACCAGGGCTCTTTTCAGTAGGGAGAAATATGTGGTACCCATGACTGGTTTTGGCACCTTAGAAAGATGCAAAATAAAAAAAATTAAAAATTGCAACCCCTCTGCTCCAAGCCCAGTGTTCTGCTTATAGGTATATGCCAGTACTGACCCATCTCTGGATCAATATTTGTGTTGGCTGAGCCCTCTGCCTGGAATACTCCCACCCAGTTTTCTTTCTGACTGGATTTTGGGTCTGCAAGCCTTAGGTCGAATGTTCTAGGTACTCTTGGGGAGGTTCTCTTTAGTTCCATTCTATTTTATATTGCAGTGTCTCCTCCACCCTATCCACAGTCGGCACATTCTAAGACCAATAGCAGATTCCTGAAACCACAGAGAGTACTGAATCCTATTATGCATACACCCCTGTGATAAAATTTTACCTTTCACATAAAAATGCTCTTTGTGGCTTCTCTTTGCCCAGAAAAATGTCCATTATAACTACTGTTGTCCTGTGGGAGCCACTATTCAATGAAATAAAGTGTCCATGAACATAAGCACTGTGATATGACCACAGTTCATCTAGTAACTGGGATGTTACTGAGTGATTACCAGGTGGGTAGCACATACAGCATGGTCCCAACAGACAAAGGGATGATGTCCTGGACAGCATGGGATGCAATGCTGTGAGCTACTTTTATGCTACTCAGAAGTGTGTGCAATTTAGGACTAATGAATTCTTTATTTCTAGAAATTTTCACTTAATGTTTATAATGTTCAAGAGGAACACTAAAGTCAATTGTACTTTAATTACATTTTATTTTGTGTGTGTGTGATTTTGTGCATGCCCATACATATATATGACATAGTGAGCATGTGGGATAGGAGGACATGCTAGAATTGGTTCTCTCCTCCTACTGTGTGGGTCCCAGGGATCGAACTCAGGTCTTTAGGTCTGATGGTAAGCACCTTTACTCAGAAAACCATTTTTCTTGACCCAAGGATTGCATTTGGAGGCAAGAGATTTGTTTGAACTGAGTTATAACATCACAGATAGACAATGAACATGCTGAGGGTTTTGAAGAATGTCCATGCCATGAGACAATGGGGGTTTCTTCTAGGCTGTAGACGTTGGGGAAGATCTCATGCCATGAACTTGATAAATAGACCACAGTGTGTGCTTGCAGTCATGTTATCTCTAAAGCCTTAGTACCAAGAGAAGGAGAGTTAACATACGAGCTACCATCTGAAAATGCTGGACAAGATATAACAACCATCCTCTCAGATGCCACTGAGTCTGAAAAATAGTGGGAAAAAATCAGGAAACCAGGCAAGAGGGCCAAGGCTATACTTGCTGAGGATGGGAACAATCTTGGTACCAAGAGACATGGCTGATGTTGGCAAGTTCAGTCCTAAAATGCATTGATTTTACTGTAGACCAGAGACAGACTCAAACCTCCTCACACAGGGAGATAAAACTAAAGCAGCTTCCCAAAGTCAACTTTTCCTCTGTTTTCTGTCATTTTAACTATTGTACAACATTTTCTTCTGGGCATAATGTGACTATCTCATTGCCATGTTGGAATAGAGATCTTGGCCCTGTAGCCATGGCAACCAATTGAGCAGAACAATACAATGATAGGTAGGTTGATGTTAATGATGATGGGGCTCTTGACATTAGTAGGAGGAAGAATGGGTCATAGGACTGTTACCTGAGATTCCTTTTGTTTCTCTAGTTGCAAGTGATCTTGGGAGGTTTTAGAGTATATATGAAGTGGAAGATTAACTGAAATGGCAAGGAATCTCTGTGGTACAGCTTCCATGGGGCCACCATCCATGATTGGGTTGGGGCTTTGTGGTTATCCAGTTGTTTTGGGGTTCTCCCATACCAATATGAGTAAGCCCTCCCACATGATCTATATGTAATACAGATAAAATCATTGGCTCTCCAGGTTGGACTTTGGTGGAATTGTTTTCATTTCTTATTGGTGCTCTATCTGGGGTGAACAGATGCCTGTTCATGACTCCCCAGAAAAGCTAATATAACACTAAATGAATTCCAAAGACTAGTTCTTCACAGAAAAAACTGAAAGTTCATCTAGACCCCAGTAAGGACGTATTTTTCCAAAACAAAAGACTTTGCTAAAACAAACCATAGTGGATAAGGTTCCAAAGAGTTATGGCCAATGGAAGAAGTTACCTGTAGCCTAAGGAAGTGGAAAGACCCTTGTTCATTCTGTATTAAACAAACCAAAGCAAGCAAGCAAACAAAACCCGATGGTACATGGAAATACTATTTGTATTTTCTTAAGTGTGGGGACCATTGATATGTAACTGCAGTTTAATGTACCCCAAGAGTACCCATGTGTTGGAGGCTTGGTCCCTAGAGGCATACTATTGAAAGGGGCCTGGTGGTGGTTGTAATCATGTAATGTGAGAATCCAGGTACAGCTCAGGTCACCACACTTGAAATACATCTTAGACACTGTCTAAGAATCTCTACCTAACAGACTCCCAGGTGTCAAGATACGCTTCTGGGAAGTGAGTTTACATCCAAGGGGCATTGATAGTCATGCTCCTGCTACCCTATCCTTCCCTGACTCCTGTCTATAAACCAGAGAGCCTAGATGAGACCTTATGCTGTGAAGCCTCTCGCATTCACTTTTGCTGCATGGACCTCTCCTCAGAGCCTCTCCTTGCTGTCAGTCCCTGGTGATAGGGCCTGAACTCTCCTCAGAATCTCCACCATGCTGTTGCCTCTCTTTCTGTCCATCCATAACATTAATAACTCTTCTAATGAACGTCTTAATCTCCAGTAATCTATCTTACTATCCCCCTTGAATCCCATTCTCAAACCTTTCTGAGGTCTTTATAGTACTGGGGGTGAGGCCTTGGAAGGGATGAGAGGATTTTTAAGTAATCCCTTGGTTCTTCTCCAGAGAAAGTTATTAAGAAAGACTAGCCCTCCCCACTCTGCTTCCAGGTTGAAATGAAAGTCCTGGCTCCTCCACACTTCCGCTGTAATATGACCCCATCTGTTTCCTATACCAGATGTCAAAGAAACAGAGCTACCCGACGTGAACTTCAACCACCCCAAATTAAACTACACAAACATACTCTCTTGATAAGTAATCTTCTTCGGGTATTTTGTTATAGTAGTAAAAGGCTGGCTAATTACAAGTTCATTAGATGAGAAATGAACACAATCTGTCTCTGACCGGTGCTGTCTTATGACTCAGCTATAGATACAAATGTGAGTCCCAGAAGTCCCCTATTCTCATGGCTTGGCCTCTTATTTGGGAAAGAGTTTTATCTCCAGAGACTCAGACCTATGCCTCTCTCAATTCTCTCTCTCGAATTATTTCTCATGCATTTCTCTCTCCCAGATTCAAGGAGACTGGAAGATTGGATTTTATTAGCCAGAATTCTTAATTCTGCTAATGAGAAAGGAGTAGGGAGGGAGAGATGGTGGACAGGCAGCCAAACGCTGCAGGATTTGGGAAAACAACATGATGATCTGATTATCTACAAAGAGAACAACGCGGATGCTATTGAAGAATGACGTGAGTGAACAAGTGCGATCAGCATGTGTGCTCTTCTATAAGATCAGTGGACAAGCCAGACATGATGGTACATGCACTTGGAACGTAGAGGCAGGAAGGTCAGGGTCGAAGGCAGATGTTGGTAGCAAAGATTGATGTGAGCCTGTGTGAGATTGCCTCAAAATAACTAATGTATAAGTGAGTAAGTAAATATCAGTACACAAAAATTAATTGAATTGATGACAGCAAGAGAAACCCACTGAAGCATGCAGTAAAGCCTGTGCAAGTCAGTTATGGATAAAACTGTAAAGCTTTCCTAAGACATAATTGGAGAGATTGATGATGGAGAAGAGTCAAGACAAGAAAGACAGAGGTGGCTAAACTCTTAGCACTCAGCCATCCCACCCCTGTGCAGCACCTTGGAGAACATCCCCCCACCCCCACTGAGTGCTGGGGACAGGGAAGGCTTGTTCAGAGCTGTCTTGTTAAATAGCAGGGAGTGAGAATCTTTCTGGTTGCCATCCATAAATGCAAATCAAAACAACGTTGAGATACCACCTAACACCTGTTAGATTGGCTAAGATAAAAGGTACAGATGACAGCCTATGCTGGAGAGAATGCGGAGCAAGGGGAACACTCCTCCATTGTTGGTGGGATTGTAAGCTTGTCCAGCCACTTTGGAATACAATATGGAGGTTTCTCAGAAAACTGAGAATCAATCTACCCAAGGACCCAGCAATACCACTTCTGGGTGTATACCCTAAAGAGGCACATTCACACTCCAAAGGTATTAGCTCAACTATGTTCATAGCAGCA
>PVIH01019574.1:0-34953 GCA_004025045.1 Sigmodon hispidus | reverse complement strand
ATGATTTTATTGAAAACATTATCTGTGCCTTTGAGCTGGTATTCTTCTCCTTCTTCTATTCCTATTATTCTCAAATTAGGTCTTTTCATGATGTCCCAGATTTCCTGAACATTTTGAGTTATGGCTTTTTTGGTTTTACTATTTTCTTTGACTGATATATCTATTTGAGCTACTGAGTCTTCCACTTCAGAGATTCTATTTTCCATCTCTTGAGCTCTGTTTGTTATGCTTGTATCTGTGGTTCCAGCTTTTTTCTTCAGGTTTTCTATTTCCATCTTTGCCTCATTTTGTGCCTTTTTTATTGCATGTTTCTTTCATAGATTTGTTCATCTCTTCCAATTTTTTGTTTGTATTTTCTTCTATTTCTTTAAGGCAATTTTTCATATCTTCTTTGAGAGCTTTGATCATCATCATGAAGGAATTTTTGGTGTTGCTTCCTTCTGTTTCCTCTTCATTGCTCAGTTCAGATCTTGTAGATGTAGGATTGCCCCTTTCTTCTGGAGTTACCTTGTTGTTCTTTATATTATTATATAAATTTTTGCACTGGCGTCTGCCCATGGCTTCAGTGGTTCATGATTATGTGGCTCCTGGTCAGTTGTGGCACTCGGGCTTGTGTGTCTCCTGTCACCTCTGAATAAAATGTTTGCTCAATCTCTACCTCTGCTCTGGACAGAGGACTGAATTTCAAGCCTTCAATCTTTCTCTGTTTGACCAATTGGGGGGTGGCCATGCAAATTTCCTCAGCAGCAGCTAGGGGGACCATGGCAGTCAGAGTTTATCTCTGTCTGCTACAGAGTGCTGGGGACATGCTCTGCAGACAGCACCCGGTTCCTATTTTTCTATAGATTTTTCAAACAAATTTTATTTGATTAAATGATGGTGAGAAAGATCATACGTTTTCTTGTTGATAAAATTTTAAAAGAATAATAGGTTGACCCCACTCCAATTTATTGCTAAGCACTTGTGTTTGTTAAATTTGTTTGCCCCTCCTTGAAATAGAAAGTAACTCTTTTAAAGAGTTACTTAATATCTGATCACTGTAGCCCAATTGCTTTGTTATGTATCTAGTATAAGGTTCCCCTTTGTTGGTTTGTTTTTGTTTTTTGAGCAGAGTCTCACTTTGTAGCCCATGCTGACTTCAGACTCATGGCAATGTTCCTATCATAGCTTGACAAATGCTGGGATGACCAATGTGCACCACCATGCTTGGCTAGCACTGTAAGCTGTAAAGTGCTTTATCAGATGCACCTGCTTCATTATTAGGTGACATGGCAGTGGATGTTTCTTAAAGGGAGAACCCAACATGGTGAATTTTCCACATGGCAAGGATATGAATTTAACATTTTTATGCTGTATATGAACTGTGAAGAATTGTCATCAATGAGGGTCACCTGTTCTGCTTCCATCACTAGGCTTACAGGAAATGGATAAATGACAGAAGACAGGGAGTGGAAGAGCCTCTCCTACCAGGCATCACATTCACCAACAACCAGCTCTTCTTCTTGAGTTATGCTCATGTGAGTAAATTGAGAAAAGGACAAAAAAGATGAAAATGTATGCCCTCAAATGACAGTTTGGAAGAAAAGTTCATTAGAATGACTTTGACCAAAGCCACCATTTTAGCTTGTGTCAGTATTGTGTCAGCTATAAAAATAATAGCAAGAAAAGCACACCCTCAAAACAGTAATTTCTAGTTAGAATGAGCTAACAGGACCAAATAAAGTTTTTGTTTATAAATATTAAGTAAGTTTTTGAAAAAGGTTACACTCTGCGCATGTGGTTTGTGGTTACTTTGTGTTACATAGTTGAAACAGGGACCTTATGGTTTACAAAGGTTCAAGTACTTATCATCTGTCTCTTTTCTGAAAAATTTTGCTCAGCTCTGATCTAGAGGACAAAATACAAGGGTCTATCCATTCCCCTAATTATATTATAGTCCATAGTAACTCTTTGTAAATGAAATAAGCTAATGGAGAGGGATGCTGTGATTAAAATGTTTACAATGTCTTTAAATACAACATTTTTGTCAAACTGAAGAAATTCAGGAATAAAGAGTAATTCTACTATTTAAAAAAATCACCACTGAGAAATTTCTCTTCAAGCCCCTACCCTTTACAGAATGAAGAGATTTTTACTCTGTGTACATTGGAGGAAGTATGTTTACATGGAACATGTTATTTTCTATCCTGAAAAGGTACTAGAGAACAGTAACAATCATAATGTATTTTCAGGAATCTCTTAAATGACTTATGAAACATAGTCAATACTATATAACAATGTAAGCAATATGTATAAGAAAAAATAGCCTAAAAGATGAGGTAAAATCGAATGTGAAAAATAAGCCCACATGGGCTAGCTTCTAAGGAAAATTAAGATATACATTGTAATAACATCTTTAAAATTATATTCATAAATATGGTAAGAGCTGATTTGTCATTATCAAAGTAGCAGCCATTAGCCTTCCTGCCTTCTCTACCTGTAGTTGCTCTGATCTGCTAATTTCTTTCTCATACTTTTGTTTTCATGCATTTTTATACTTCTGGTTCTTTCAATGTCTATTTCTACTTACTTAATAAATGTTAATAGCTTTTCTAACTAATCTCTAATTTCTTCTTTTTGCTATATACTTGGTCAGATAAATTCTTCAAAAATACTTTTTTTTCTGTTCAAGAACAATATTTAAACATAGTTGTAACAGTGAGACCTGCTGATCAGTATTTTAGACATCTGGCATGAGTCTTTCTTTCCTTTGGTCACTCAGTGATGCTCAACCAAGCTGGATATCTTCCCCATCCCTCAATCATTTAAAAATTTTCCTTTCCATTCATATGTTTTCCTGTATATTCATGTATCCTAGAGTTACTCATACTTATAGATTGTATTATGTTCCTAGATATATTTGAAACCAGTATTAAGTAGTTATACTTCAGAAAGAAACAACATAGGGAAAGAGTATTTCTTGTTCTTGCTCCATGTGCAGCATGTCATCAGTGGGGATCTGCCCATAGTTTTTACTCAAGGCATTGGGTTTTGGAGGATTTCATCTTGACATGTGCTTTCATAAATACCAAACAGTATAAAAGAAATATGAGAAAATCTGCATTGGCTTTTGCTATGAGTGTGTATGTGTTTGAGTATGTGTGCTTATTAATGTGTATGTATGCATGTGTATATGGAGGCCAGAAGTTGAAGCTGTCTTTCCTTGATTGCTTTCTTACCTATATTTTTTGATACATGATTTTTTACTGAACCTCAAACTCACCACTTTGGCTATGCTGTTTGGCCAATGAACTTCAGCTTTCTCTACCATCTCCATTCCGTTCTCCCCGCTCGGGGATTATAGGCACATGCCATCATGCCCTTACATAGGTTTTATGGCTCTGAATGCATGTCCTCATGCTTACACCAGATACATTACAGATTGAACCATCTACTTAGTCCCATTTGACTCTTAAATTTGTCCTAGGACTATTAAAATTGATAGTAAGTTTTCTTAAACTTTTATCAGGAAATGAAATATATAACTTATAATATTTACTGGCGAGACTAAGTCAGATAGTAATGTCTAATTTCAAAGGATATAGAGAGAAGTATTTTTTCCCAAGCCCAGATCAGGATGAAGCAAGCAAGACACTCAGGGATATCTACAATCAGTATACCTCCTGATTATACTAAACCATGGTATGGTTCATTTAGCTTATTCATTGAAATGTATATGATGCAATTTGAAAAACATTATTTAAAACATTAATAAGTTGAATACTTGGTCACATTCTGGGTACATGTGATATTCCTGATTTAAATCATTTGCCTGGAAACATTCCTAATTTACTCAAATTATAGAATTCACATTGATAAAGCCTTCTGCTCTGGGGATTTGAATAATAGATGATACTGTTGCTCAGAGTTTTATCTGGTCCACTAAAACTGCTTGCTATTCATTAATTCCAAAATTATTCTTCAGTTTAAGTTGGATAAGTTAAGAAAGTCAGAAATGTATAATTGCAGTAGAAGCATATTTATGGGGGTGTCTTTATCTTTTAGGTGAGATGCAATTCCTACAGACCAGAAGCTGCCAGAGAACAAGTCCAAATTGGTGCTCACAGTCCTCCACAATTTCGGTAAATGAACAAATGGGTGACAGCAGGTTTTAACTGTGCATCTTCCCATTCTGCATCCCCACCCATACCAGTGTGCTGGCAGATGGGAGATATGAACAAAAGTTGACACAATGAAATATATATTTCCATTTTGTACCACAGAATCTAGCCAAACAGCAACTAAGCATCTCATGTTTCATTAGTAGTAAGGTGGTTCTTGGTGTCTTTTCAACTAAATTTCTTCTTAGTGTTATATCAAATGAGATTTAACAATGAAGTTTCATCATGGTGTGTCTTCACAAGTAATTGCAATCCAAATCTGTTTTAATATTAAGTTGCAGATATAAAATTAAAATTGCATGGGTCTAGAGAGATGATTTGGTGAGTAAGAGCATTGTTATTCTTGTAGAAGATTCAGGTTCAATTTCCAGCACCTACATGATGGCTCATAACAACCTGGAACTCAAATACCAGGGGATTTGTGCTCTTTTTCCAGTCTCCAAGGCTTCCAAGCATGCACATGGTACACATACATGCAGCCAAATATTTATACATATAAAATTATTTATATAATTTGCTTTTAGAAGGCAATAATTCAGATACCATCAGTATATCAGATCACTGCACAGTAACAGGAATATTGAATTGGTCCAACCATCTATTTTAGCAGGGACATCTGGGCAAAAATACATGCAAAATGGATTCTATTATCTTAGAATAGGATATGATCTGATGAACTATTTTGCTTATAAGCTGCTAGAATTCTCGTTTTCTCTAGTCTGTTTTCTGTTTAAGAGTATTCTGTATGATAGTTCTTGTATTTTCCCCTAACTGTAAATGAACAAACATAAACAAATATTTACCCTTTCTGTATACAAAGGAGGATATATATGGTAAATTTAGTAATTATAATTCTTATCTAGAGTCAGAGACATTGCATTTTGATTTTTATCTCATATCACCCTTTGACACAATTGCTTATACAGGAAGGGAAAAAGATTAACAACTGTAATTTCAGAATGTATAAGATATTAAAAACAAAATTAAGGTTGATATTACTTATCCTGGACTAAGTTCTATAGATTGAGAGAAATTTTACAGTAGCAGACAGTTAATTTTACAGAGAAATTCAAGAAGCCATGGTAATTTATAGTTATTCTTTGTTTAAAACATATTATACCTGGATTACTTTATGTTTAATATTTAAATGAACCATTAGCATATCATAAGAAAGTCATCTAGGATTTGCTCCATATTTTAAAATCTTATTCCTAAAACCTTGCTTTAGAAATGATTTAAAATTGACTGTAAATTACCTACTAGCATAAAAATCTAATCACTGTGTTGGAAATTCTCCCCCACTGGGCTGAACTGTCATGAAGGCTGACAGTTTCTAATGGACTAAAATGTGCTCTCACTAAAAAATGCAGCAGATGAAACCACACAGTAGATTAATTACTCAACAGATAAGTTTTAGAAACTAATTTTATTTTACTAACTATTTGCAAGAAATGTTGGAGTTTTGCTAATAATTTACAGAGTATTTTTACTGTATTTTGAATATTGAATATAGTATTCAACTATATTCTATCTTTAACAGTTGCCTAAGGTGAATTACATTAGAATATATGCATCTCTACTCATACACCCCAACTAAACTCAAAAGGTTATGGGGATTTGTTGGATATAGGCCATTGCATTCATTCAAATGCCCAGAGGTAGCAAAGTCATTAGGGAGGAAATAGAATGCTGAGTTAAATTTTAGTAAACCCTTTAAATGTTCAGTTGAGTGAGAAATTGATGAGGGGGAAGTATTTGCATGACTTGTTACTGATATCTGCAGTACGTATAGATTTTGAGTGTAGAGAAAAATCACATAATGGAAATACCACATCCAAAAGACAGTTACAATCAAAGTGCTGAGTAGGAATCTGCAGTCTTCATTGCAGTCAGGAGCTTGTACATGTACCAGATTCCAGAGCTAAAACTTAGTGTAGAATGACTCATCTGTAACAGCCAGATTCTATTAGTTGATTCTTAACCAAATTATAAGTAGATGTAGATAAGTAGACTCTCCAAATTAATAAGAATTTAGAGAAAGTACTTTGGTGTATTGAATGCATTGTTAAAAACTAATTTAAAATGCAGAAAGAGGGATGGCTTTTATAATACTGTACTGAAAGAGAAAGAGCCAAAGACAAAGTTGCATATAGTGGGCATTCCAATCATATCAAGTTTGAACACAGATAATGCTGTGGTACTAAACCATACAGTATTTTTGGGGAGGTCTTGGCAAGAGAGACAAGGAAAGTTTGAAGTGCTTGAGATGTCTTTCCTTGATCCCAGAATTGTAATAACAGCCACATCTGAAAAAAATAGTGTTTTCTATATTTATGATTCGTGCCTTTGGTGCCAGCTATCTAAGTTTTAGGAACTAATTTTATTTTACTAACCAATTGCTGGAAATATTGCTGGGTTTATTTTTGCTAATAATTTACAGAGTATACTATCAGTTATATTCAATCTTTAACACTTGCCAAAATAATTTTTTCAAAAGTTAGAAAAACAACATCTTGGAGATAGTACAGTTGCATAAAAATTTGAAGACTTGGAAGAGTACTAGAACTCATGGCCAGGCTTTGAGGAAATGTTGGTTTTCATTCTCAATGGCATTAATTTCTTTTTCTTAACTATCTGAGTTTTAGCTGTCTTTCTTGTAAATGGATTAAATGCATGCAAATATCCTTTTGTAGCAATGTAGCAAAGGTTTTATCCCAAACCTGTAGATGTGAAAGAATTGAATTACAATGTACTTTTGTCATCTCTTATTTTTCACCTCTTATTTTGTCATCTCTCTTTTCAGGGTCAATGGTGCTGTTAGCAACTTTGAAGAATTTCAGAAAGCTTTTAACTGTCCAAAGAATTCCACCATGAACAGAGGCGTGAATTCCTGTCGACTCTGGTAGCTGGTGCTGGTTTCTACTGTCCTGACAGAGCTGAGGAATGCCAGCAGAGATGGCACTGATGTACTCAGCACCTACTGCTTTCTGCCTTTATTTCATTGAGGACTTTTATTTTTAATGCATTTTCATTATTTGGATAGATGACTTGCTGGGATCTAAACAGTATCTGTTCAAAGTCCTTGGGCTTAAAAAATAATTCAAAAACTGAGCCAATTATTTCATTAGAAAGCCAAACCAATGAAAACTAATGTCAAGGCTACATAGTTAAACTGGCATCCCTATTAATCTGTTTTGGTTAGTCACATCTAGGTGGTACATAGAATTTTAATCTATAGCTTTGCAGGGGACATGAGTAATGTGTATTAGTAGAAAAGATCAGACTATGAATACTGTCACCCTCAGTGATTGAGATGTGTGCTATGTGGTGTGCTGTCAATATGCAGTACTTCTTATTTCAGTTATAAGATGCAGTTATAAATTTGCAGTTATAAATTCATTGAATCTCCATTACATAATTTCAAGTTTTTTTCCTGTCATTTTTGGACTGTATTGGAAAATTGTATCTTAGAATTTATATCCAATGTAACTAATCATTTAAATCAGCATGAACAAAGATGGTATATAGTTCATTAGGTGAAGAATTTGAGGTTTATAAAATAGGGGGAAATGAATGAAATTTTAACTGCCAGCAGTATTAAAAATAACTACAAAAACTAGCCACATAACCACAAAGATACTGGGAAATGAAATTTCCAGACATTGATCTGGTTGCGATGAGGCTCCATCTATTTATCTGTTTGGTGGGTACCAATCATGGAGCAGTTCCTGTTTTGTTTTGATATGCTCAGCTGTACTTTCTAACTCTGAACCAAGTAGACATTGAGAAAAGAATTCTCTGGTTCCATGTCAGAAACATATGGCTTTCATTTCCCTTTAGTACAACTATATAAACACCACACTGAAAAGGGAGTAAATGCTCTTCCATCTCAGCCCACTTAATGTTACCTCTTTGTAAAAAGAAAATCCCTTTCAAAACCTTCTAGAAAGAAGGCATTTTAGTATATGTGAATCCAATTTAAAAAATCCTGCCTAGATATAAGGGACACAAGTTTATTTTTTAAGTATTATGAAGGACTTATTTTTTTCAAAAGCAGTACTGTATGTTGATCCTTCAAACATTATTGTTTTAATAAGCACCTTTAGTGTTAATTAACTTAGTGTATATGTAGAAGAAAATGTTACCACATTTAAGAGTGTGTGTAGCATAAAATTGTAATGATATTCAAGTGGCTACTTAGTATTTCTTGTTTATTTTTATTTAGTATTGGCATTTCCCTACCCCCATCACATTATTCATTGTACATGGGGTGCTGAGATAAGTGGGTCAATAGAAAAATTTCAAAAGCAAAATGACAAATTTAGATGAACCACAGGAGGTCATTTTGTATCCTTGTGACTTGTCATCCTTTTGCAAAAAAAAAAAAAAAAAAAAAAAAAAAAATGTGTAAGCCACGTCCTTTTGTAACCATGGGAACTTCCGAAGGGAGAAAGATGGAAGGGCACCATCATGAGGAAAACAATTACACTGCATTAGTCTGAGAAGAGTGATTTTCCCCTTGACTTCCTCCTCTCTGAATGGATTCACTTCTGAAGGGCAGCAGCCTTTTCCTCCTCTTAACCATGGTTTAGTATGACCTTGATTTGTATTTCTAGAAACAAACTATTATTTCAGGTGTTAGAAATATATGTGCTTTTATCTAGTGTAAGCATTCTGATTTGATAGTCTTCATTTTATTCCTGTACTTGGACACTTAAGAATAGCTGAAGTTTGTCATGCTTATATAAATAGCACATTTCTTCTAGATTACCTTTTTAAAAATTCCAAAGAAACACATCCCTGCAGGTCAGAGAGAGTGTCTGATAAAACTGTAGAATCATGACTTTTGAAATGGTATTGGCATTTATTTGTTAAGGACAACTGGCTAGTGATTAGTTGGGACTCTCCCAATTTCTGGATAGCAGGACTAATGACTTAGTCATTCAGTGCAAGTTAGTTTATTGAGAGATCCAGAATAATTGCTAGTAGCCACACACATTTTCTACAAGAACTGGCTTTCCCAATGCTTCTGTTTAACCCTCCAAATTATAGTATTGTTCTTCTCTATGAGACTGATCTCTTAAAGAAATAGACCCTGATTAAGTGGTAGACAGAAGGTCAGACATACCTGGAGGGATGAAAAAAAAGCAGGGGAGCTGGCCTAAGGATAACAAGACAGGATTTGGAGCTCCTTGCTAAACATGTCCACTGGAGGAGAGCCACAAAGTCTTAAAAAATAATTATGGTAAATTGAAAGAAAATGAAATATTGGATCTCAGGCTGGGGCAGTAACAACACACTGCTCTGACTCACATAGCAGCTGTTCTGTAAGTAGACTAATAACTGGGCATTTGAAGGAGGTTTCATTTTTTTATGTGTGGGACATTCTCTTATGTGAGTCAAGGATTCTGTATATTTAAAGCTACCAAGGTCTAAAGTTTGCTGAGCTTTTCACCAAGTGCTTAGCATAGGCCTCCTATCTCCACCCCCCTCCTTTTATGAAATAGATTGGGACATGATGGATGCAAACTCAGAATTCATAAATTATCCTCAAACTTATTTAGTACCTTACCTCAATAGAATTTAAAGCATAGCCCATAAATTTTTTTCTTATTTAGCCCTGGAGCATCACAAGAAGAACTAAGAACCATGGCTTGCCAGACAGACGGTGCTCATGCCAGAGAAATGGGAAGGTTTAAAATTGCTTGTCAAATTTCTCAGAGCATGGGAAGATAGTCTTTGTGCTTTGGGTTTCTGACCTTTGGGTTAACTTGCATCTCTTAGATTACTGCCTTTCTTACTACGCTTATTCAACCAGCATTTCTAAAGTCACTTAGTATTTGGTAGCCCCAACCTTTGATATTTTGAGCATCAGTTGCTTCTTAAATTATGAAAGAATATATGATTGTTTTATAGAATAACATTCTTATCACCAGTGGTACTACCCTACTGTTTTGAAGAAAGATTCAAAGGTTCTCAGATTGTGCATTTAAAGAACAAATATATATGGTCACTAGCAGACTAGTTGTAATTTTTTCCTTTGTGAAACAATGAGAATCACCATTGTAAGGACAATAAAACGTTGGTTAAAGGTAAGGTTTTCTGTTGTCCTCCTTTTTGCAAGCAATTACAACCTATTATATATGTGGGTATTCAGGTCTGCTTTAAAAGATTCTTGCCATAAAACTATATAAACCATAACAACAATCTAAATTTCTTCCTTTGGGAATGTAGGACTTTAAAGCAGTGAATTTCTTTGTAGACAATGAGAGATGGTCATTGCATTCCTTCTGGAATATAAGTGAGTGGATATATTTTATTTCCTTTGTACTAATAGTCCTGCTAAGGGAAGAAAAGACCTCTGAGTTAGGGCTTGTCTCAAATGCACAGCACCATTGCTATCAAAGCAAAGAATCTCCATGTGCTGTCACTGTGCTTTAATAATAAGGCAAGTTGTCACCATTCATTCAGCACATGCTAGCAGGGCATCTATTCTACTGAAATCACCATGCCAGCTATATTCAGGTATGTAATATGCCGTATCTGGCTTTAATGGGCTGTCTACTTTAACAGGGAGTATAGATATTGTAAATGGTTATCACTGTACCACCAAATAGCATCTGATGATATGTAAGTACCTTGTGGTATGGTTTGGGACACAGGTAAAAATTATCCAACTTTCCTATGGTGGACATTATCAGTCAAGATCTTAGCTAATTTCTTTGTTAAGACGTCCTAACTCACCTTCTGTGTGCTTTTGCTTCTAATTGGCTAAGACTTTCTAGATACATGCCTTCCTGTACTTGGGGCTTCTTGGTCCAATTTACTTGCAGTAACTGTAATTTTCCAGTGACTCTGAGACAATAAAGTGGCACAGGAATCTGAAAGGCTGACCACTTTTCCTGAATCCAAACCAATCTATAGGTATACCATACAATGCAAACTAACATTTTGGTGGAGCCCTAGTTGAGATTTGGCTAATAATGCAAATAGAGTTTACCATTAGTTATCTTAAATGATTTCCTAGTACTTATATAGTAAAGTGCTGGTCTTCATGGTCCTAAGTCTATCTACTGTGCCATGACATCATGCATGGGATGTACAAGTGAGACTCTCAAGAGTTTAGTGGGTAATAAGGGGCTGGTTGTAGCCTGGTGGATCACCTGTTGGGGAATTCATATAAGTTTCTGAGTTTCTAGTTTGTGAAGTGATCCACAAAATGCACAAAATGAGAGAGAGAGAGAGAGAGAGAGAGAGAGAGAGAGAGAGAGAGAGAGAGAATGTAAGATCATGTTTTGAAGGACAGGTGACTATAAATGACACAGTTTAGCCAGAATGATTCCAAGGTTATAGGAAGGATGGAGAGACTTTGAGGGGCAGACAGAGACAAGAGACACAGAATCTCCCTTACCATGCTTTATATAACTTAGATTTCAGAGACTCAAGGAGTATTGAATTTGCTTAAATTTTCACCTATGTATCTAAATAGACCTCATCAAAATCCAAAGGAGGCTGATGTGTTTTGATGTGTTTAGTTATGTATATTTTTACATGCCTTTCCAATATACCTGATTTTTGTAGTGATTAGGGCCACACTACTTATAGAAATAGACAATCTTAGTTCAACTAAAGTTTATTTTGTTGTCATTACATGTATAATGGGGATTAATGACCATGGAACCTCTCTCCCTAGTTGATTTGGCATCCAAGTCTTCTTCAATACTGTCATTGTACAATTTTTAAGACATAATTCAATACATGCCTGTAAGCAAGAGGGTGATAGGATGGAAATGGCCATGGAAAATATAAATGGAAGATTTACTCTGGTTCTGGAGAGTGGTTTACATTACTTCTGTTTCTATTCCATTGGATAAAACTCAGTCAGGTGGCTAGAACCAATCTTTGGGATGGATACATCATGTAGTCAGGCCATGTGTACAGAAAGTAGAGGAAGTAGGTTGGACTCTCAGCTGTTGTCAGGTACCTTTGGAAGTGGAAGTAAAATCTAGGGCAGTAACTTTGTGCTCTTCGGAATTTAGAAAATTGCTTTTGAACACATCACAATGAAAATTGAAAACGCTATTGGTACCCTGCAGTTTCTTCTGTAGGAGTCTTTTTAATTAACAGCTTAATTGGATAATTTAATCCCCTTTAGAATTGGAGATATGAAAAGGAAAATGAGATACTCCCTGTGATCTGACAATGCTATGCTTTTCTTAAAGTGAGCTGAGAACTGATCACAAAGAAGCATTACAATAACTTCTGTTCAGAGAAACAAAAAGCCTGATCTATAATTTTAATCATTCCAAATGGTTTAGATACATGTTTAATTTGAATGTGTACTTTGTTTTGTTAATTGGACCAATTAAGAAGGTAACTGAATATAAGAATCTGACTAAGCCATAGATTTACAGCTATGTTCTAAGCTTTTAAAGCATATCCCACTGAGAAAGGAAAATATACCATGAAGTAAAATATTGCTAAAAGAGTACAGTATTTTCTAGTATTTTAAGAAAACTTATATAAGAATAATTGTGATTTATCAATTATGAGATGAAAAATGCTATTCAGCCTAATTTAGTTTTATGGTTTTTTTCCCCCTGAATGTGTCCTGGAAAGGAAGGTGATTGTTCATGTGTAGACCACAAATGTTTTCTAATCGATTCTGATTTGAGATTCTGTTTTCACAGAGAAAGAACCATCAGTCAGGTAAAATCCTCAGTTTGGTGGCCTAAGATGTAGGCCCAAGTTGGTAGGAAGCTTCCTAGCATGCATCAAGTCCTGGGTTTAATCCCCAGCAATGTATAGACTGGGCGTGTTAGTAAATGCCTATAATTTCAATACTCAGGAGGTAGAGACAGGAATCAGAAATGTAATGTTATCCTTGGCTACACAGTGAGTTGAAGGACAACATAGGCCAGTACTTCTCAACCTGTGGGCCATGACTGTTTTTGGGGTTGTCAAATAACACTTTCATATGGATTGTCTAAGACCATCAGAAAGCACAGATATCTACATTGTTGTTTATAACAGTAGCAAAATTTCAGTTATAAAGTAGCATTGAAAATAATTTTATGATTGGGGGTCACCACAATATGAGGAACTGTATTAAAAGGTTGTAGTATTAGAAAGGTTGAGAATCACTGGTATAGCATATATGAAATGCTGAAAAAATTATAATTATCTATAACATTATCTAAAATATTGCATACCATTTACACTGCAATTTGACTAAAGTATCACAATGTCTCAAGAAAAAGAAAAGCTCATAGCTTATCATTTAGAAAGTACAGAAAATATATTGTATTAATGTCCAAACTGTTTTGGGGACAAATGGAATCAGGTCACATATAAGAGACAACTATTAAATCCTCATGGCATATGATGTATAATAAAACTATCCCAGAGCATACTTATCCCCAAATTTAGCACATTTTTAATAGGCATTTGTTAATATTTTTTTGCCTCGTAATCATAATGAAAGTAGTACCTGTTTGTTGACTCACATTATGTTCAAGATACTTTGCTAGAGCCTGCATTATAGCCAATCTTCACAGCTATCATGCAGGTAGTTAATATTCTCACTGCACAGGTGAAGGATACTTCTGGGATTTACTAAAGCCATGTTAGCAATTGGAGGAGCCAGAAATACTTTTGTCTGATTCCAGAGCCTATAGTGTCTAATACTGTATTAGACATTAGGGGAGGTTCACAAACGTGATTGTGTGACTTTTTAAAGATCATAGGTTATGCTTTTGTAGTATTCTGTTAGAAAACAATGGAGTCAGTTTACAGGAATTTATATTTGATGGTAGTTTTCACCTTAAGTACTTCAGAAGGTTCTCCATATTGATATTACCTGCTACTGTTTATTGAGAATATACCACATGTTGGACTTTAACTAAGTGTCTTAATTATACTATCTTACATAATAATTGTAACAACTTAGTTACCCATTACCACCCCTGTTTTACAGGTAAGGAAATACTTGGTGAAATTAATGACCTGTGCACATGCCTTTAGCTGGCAAGGAGCAGTCTGTGTTTGAACTCATTTTAGTCCAATTGATTCCCTGGACACACCACCTGGATTTCCCATTTGGGGTAGCCCCTCAATGGAAGGAAAAATACTGACCCACAAGACCAGATTCTCAGCACAAAGGAGATCTATTTGTCTCAGGACAGATGGCAAGGAGTAAAAGACAAAGACAGAAAATAGAAGCTGAGGGAGAAGGGGAAGGGAACAAGGGAGAGAAGAAAAAGGGTATTTGTCCTGATGGGGGACAAAGGACTTCTTTTGGATAAAGAGGAGACAGATGTAAAAAAGGGCAGTATAAATAGGTATAAGGGGATACCCTGTGAAAGGAGGAGGCGTTTAATTTTAATTGGATCTGTTCGTTAGGTGAGCCAAGGAGGGCTTTTGATTGTTAACTTTGGTAGTCAGCCTCAGGAGGAGGAAGTGGCCAAATAAGGAATAGACCTTGATGGCTGCTTTAGGAATGTTAATCTAAAGGTTTTTAGTAGGGCAGAGGGAGTAGGGAGAAGGTCAAGGCCTTCAGAGCCACATGCTTAAGTGGGCTGGTGTCCCTTCACCATCAGTGTGCAATTCCTAGACTTCCTCAAATCTACATGTATTCAGCCCAATAATTACCTCCAACCTGATTTCACACTCACACTGCCTCCAGGTTATTTCATCCAGAGAACAAAAACTTTACAATGCTGCCTGAGGGTGCTTGAGGGGCTTTGAGCCCATAACCTTGTTTTTAACCCTGTCAAGAATTCTGATAGTGACTGTTAACTAAAGTTTTCAAATTCTGAGGCCTTCTGTTGTTTTACAGGATATATCAGTTTTCTCTTAGTAGGGGCTCTATTATTTGTCCATGTGGGGTGAGGCCTATATTTTCTTCTAAAAGTCTCTCTCTCTCCATATATATATATAACATATGTCTATGTATTTTTTTTAAATAATCACACACACAATCATTTTGTGGGAAGGAGAGTAGATCTTCATTTGTCCCCCACATTTTACTGTAAGTTTATATATTTTTAAAGAACTGATTCTAAAGGAAGCATTCTATACTGAATGATTGCTTTTATCAAACGCCATCTCATAGAGTTCAAAGATTTTTTTCAGTTGTTGAATATTGTATGTATTATATATATATATAGATGATAACATTTTAAAGTTATTTTAATAAACACATGAATAAACTTTTTGTTGTTTTTTTGTTACTTATCCTGAAGACATAATAAAAGCCTGTGGAGAATTCACTTTAGATCGAAGGAATAAATCTGTGCACCTTTCAAAGCTGCATTGATTACATGTAGGGGAATGCTAGAGTAGATTTGTCATGGATGCACCAGAGGAAAATTTTACTTACCAACATAGGCCAAGCTCAGTACCGAGAATTAACATTTGAACTATCATTTGCGTGCATACACAAATTCTGGTGCAGATTGACTTTGTGTTAATGCACAGAGCTTGGTGGGAAGAAATCAATCAAAAGTCCTTTTAAGCACTAATAGTTCTTTAAAAGTGAACATTCAGTATGTCTATTTTATTGTAAGACTGAAAATCATTTTAAGGCATTTGGCATATTAAAGTTATTCTACAAACCACAGTAATAATAAAATCAGTCCCCTCAACCTGGATGTGTATGAAGGTATATTTATTAAGAATAAGGGAAAACATCCATCATTTAATCTCTGCTCACAATATATGAGTCACAGTGCAGTTGATTTATTTCATTTTGATTGATCCAGGACTTTGGTGACTGTTAGCCCCAACTTCACAAACAAAATTATTATAATGGTATTGTCATTCCTTTACATGAAAACTTTTCAGTGTTCTTTTTATTCAATATATAATAAAATCCAATTTCTTACATCCTAGGGGCCTGGCTCTCCTCTTCAGCTACCACTTTTCCATTGCCTTTCTTCAAACTTCACTAAGCTTCTTTCTGTCTCTCTAACATTATGAAGTCTTCTTTGTCTGAATTTTAAAGTAATTTTTTGTTTAATTTTTTTCTCATACCCACCACTGCTCCCCTTCCCTTCCCTCCTTTTGTCTTCCCTCAACCTCCCCCAATCCATTCCCTCATCCTTTTCCCAGGGAGGGTAAGGAATCCCAAGATGAGTCTTTCAGTCTGAGGTAAGTCCAGTTGAGGTAGGTCCGAGTCCCTCTCCCCAGTATCAAGGCTGAGTAAGGTATTCTTCTGTAGGGAATGGGCTACGAGAAGCCAGTTCAGCATGAGGAGTAAACTCTTGTCCTACTGCAATAGGCTCCACCTTACTTCTACATTAGGAGGATTTTGTTCCTTTCCAAGAACGTTCCTTGGCTGTCATTTCAGAGTCAGTGAGCTCCCAATAGCTCCAGCCAGCCATTTCTGTGAGTCTCCTCCTCATGGTCCTGATCTCTTTGCTCATATACTCTCTCTCTTCCCTTTCTTCAGCTGGACCTGGAGCTCAACCTGGTGCTTCCCTGTGGATCTCTGCTTCTGCTTCCATCCATTGCTAGATGAAGGTTCTACAAGGACAATTAGGGTGGTCATTTATTTGATTATGGGGAAATTCTGCACCCTCTCAACTATTACTTGGAGTCCTAGCCGGGCACATCTTTTGGGTTCTTGGATATTTTCCTAGCACCAGGTTTCTCTCTAGCCCCATAGTGGCTCCTTCTATCGAGATACCTATTTCTTTGTTCTCCCTCTCTGTTGTTCCTCCCACTCAACCATCTCCTTCTCTCATGGTCTCCTCCCACCTCCCCTTGCTCACCTTTTCAGTCCTGGAATTAAGGGCTTGTGCCATCATGCTCAGTTTACAATTAATTTTTTATTGCTTGAAATTCTTAATTTCATTTTTACTATCATAATATAGAGATAAATACCTTAATGTATAGGGTTTCCCCTTTCTTCTTTTCTTAGAATAAATATTTAAGAATGAAGTTACCTGATCAATGGAGGCATGTCTATTTAATCTCTGAAAAATAGCATCTCAGTAAAAGTGTATTGGGTTGAATTTAAACAAATAGCCTATCATGTGGAAGGTTCAGGATTCCATTCCCAGCAAGACACACACACACATACACACACACACACACACACACACACACAGAGAGAGAGAGAGAGAGAGAGAGAGAGAGAGAGAGAGAGAGAGAGAGAAGAGAAGAGAGAGGGGGAAAATACTGAAAATAAAAAGTTTTATGTATGAAAAAACTTGTCATACTATAAATAAATTAGAAATAATAGATCCTTTCAACAGGAAAGTAAAAATATGATGGGAATTCAGATGTATAAATCAATAACTTCTCTGTAAAGTATAATTAAGAACCATAAAAGGAACCACAGTTATGTAACTTTAAATGTTGTCAGTTTCATTTTTACTAATATTTGCTTCTATTATATGTATAAGAATGTGGCAGGTTAATTTTTGCTAATTAGCTTTATTAGTTCATACCCCTCTGGTGTAAATTATATATAAATGTCCTTTGCCCATTACAGTATCATGATACAAAAAGAATCTTAAGGACTTTTTGTAAATTATATTTATTGCTTATACTTTATATTCACTTATTTTCAGAGAAAAGGTCTGCCTCTGTCTGGCCTTTGTCTTTGTACAGTTATGACTACTGTTATTCCCTTGTAAAATAGTGGGGCAGGAGCAGAGTGTTCTGCTTTAGGCCACTTACAATGCTGGAATAAGCTTTATATAAACGAATACAAAAGGATTCACATAAATTTAGGAAGAATATAATGTAAAATGTATTCCAGTAACCCAGACAAATATTTATTGATCACTTGTGGATATTAAACTGAAGTTATGAGTGCAATGATAAATAATATTTCTAGTTCTCAATTATTTAACAACCCCCAAATTACTTCATAATTCAGAGAAGATATATAAATAAAACCAGTACTGTAATATATAATTGAATAGAATCAAACACAGGATTCTTTGGGGATAGGACTGAATCAAAATATTTATAAAGCTAAGCAATGAAAGAATTATAATGCCTTCAGCTGTGAAATCAAAATAGTAATAAAAATGAACGAGGCAGCGAACCAATAGAAAGTTGGGCAAATGACTTGCTTTTCCCTTTGAAATGGCACCTTTGATCATTGCCTACTTTAACTTTCAAAAATGCCTCATGGTGTTATGTAATAAAGTCTATCTTCAACATTACATTCTGTATCTTGTTAAAATTCCCTTAACAGAGCTTATGAGGAGACCAGAAAGAAAACCCAGCAACATATTTGGCACTGTTTCCCAAAACTGAATATGCATGTATTCTATAATCCAGTCATTCCATTTTGAGGTATTAAGTTGTCATTTTAGTAGACAAAAAGTTTGAATATAGAAAATTTATGTTGTTCAACTTAATATATAGCTGAATGAAATGTACATCTATGCTTATGAAAACCTAGAAGCACCATTTGTAAGAGTCTAAAATTGGGAAGGATCCAAATGCCCATCACCATCAGAGTAAACAAATAAGAAATATGTAACAATGAGCAAATTACAACTATGTTTCTCACAAACATAAACAAAACAACAGAACATGCTTTATGAACCCAATTACATGTAAGAATATGTATTGTGTGACATTTCCTGGGGTGCTATAAAGAAGTGTATCTATTTACAACCCACGCTTAAAGGGCACTCATAGACCAAAGAAAGGATTCCATTCAGGTTCACATTGGTTTTTTAGGGCTACTCACAAGAGGATAGAAAAGTTAAAGGCAGTTATCCACCAGGAAGTCCCACTCCCAGTGTATCTGATTTAAGAAAATCAGCATCATTGAAAAAATTTCACCTTCCACCTCTTATATAGCAAGACTATGGGTAGCGGGGGCATGAGAGAATGGTGTCTAGAATCTCAGGGATGTTAATAGTCCCATTACCTTTACCATAGAGTTAGTCATCAACTGTTTTTTTTTTCTGCTTGTTTTGGTGCCACGACTGAATAATAAAGTTCCATAGATTAACACAACAACTCTGTTTCGTGATGGTGGTTGTAATGCAAAGCCAGTAGGAAATAGTTACTCTATAGTATATTTTACCAATGCATCTTTTTAAATGAACAGAAATATAAACTCCAAGTAATTTCTGACTTTTGTTCTAAATAATAACTACTTAGATCTTTTAAAAAGAAAGTACTGAGTAATGAGTTCTTTCAAAAACATATCTCTGTTTTGAGGCCTTTATTCTTAGGTAGTCTCAGACTTGTTAAAGAAAAGCAGGTAAAGCACTAGACTTGTGAGGTCCTGGCTTCCCTGTAAAATATGAGAAGGAACCTTACAGTTATGTTTGTTTTTGTGCTGCTGGGATGGAACCCCATGACTTTGTCTATATTAAACAAGTCCTTCAGTACTCAGCCACCTGTATCCCTGGAGCTGAATTTTTTTTTTTTTTAGCACAAATTGTAGACAGCAAAGAAAGCAAATAGAGTTTGGGCAGAAAGTTTAGCCTCACAGACAGCATAGCTGTGTAGTTGAGAAAACAACAAAACCCCAAATAACTCCCCTGGGAATCTGAAGTTAGAGTTTGAAGAGTGGCTGGGGAGTGGTTAGTGTTAAGGAAGAGTCTTTGGCAGAGGTCTTACAGGAATGGTCCTGAAGTGGCAGTGTTGCTGCAATCACACTCTGGCCTTTCACTTCCCTGGTCCTTATAATTCCTGTTAAATGATTTCAGATAAGTGCAGTGTGCAAGTCAGTCTGGCATCTTACAGAATGAGATGAGATACTCTCAGAAGGTGAGAGTGGCCAATGGGCAAAAGGGCCATTCACTGAAAAGGAGGACAACTCTCTCATGGGATAGACTACTTCCAGAGAGACTACTGTGCTGGCCTACATGCTTTTATGGTCCATTCTGTTTTCTCAAGGTATTCTAGAACACATAGCTTTCCTGAGGAGAACTTTCTTTTTCAGGTATGTGGCAGGCTCATTTGGATAAGCGCTTAAGGAAGGGGACAATAATATGGCATTGTTCTTTACCAGAAAGTCTCCCATGCTCAGATAATAATCTCAGGATCTTTTCAATTTAGAATCTCATATCTGTACCCAGGGTCAAAGCTACAACTCAGATTCTGTTCCTCTAATCAAAATGATGTAACAAAGCAAGTTTAAAAGAATTAAATGAAAAATAAAATAAATTTATAAAAACAGTCATAATTACTAGGAGGAAATTGCTTTCTCTTTAAAAAATTATGAGGTTGAAGAGATGGCTTGGCAGTTAAGAGTATTTTCCAGACTTGCATAGGACTGAAGTTCCATTTCCAATATCCACATGGTGGCTCATAACCACCTGTAACTTCAGTTTCAGGGCACATAATGCCTTCTGCACAGGTACCAGATACACATATGATATGCATTTATCCAGGAAAACACTCGTGTGTGTGTGTGTGTGTGTGTGTGTGTGTATGTGTGTGTGTGTTTATATCATATGACAACTTGTGGGAGTTGATTGTCCTTTTCTACCTTGTTATAGCAGGATCTTTCATGTCTCTGCTACCATACAGCATACCTTAGGCTAGCTGACCTGAGAACTTCTGGCCAATTAGATAATTGATCATCTCTCATCTTGCTGCAGGAGTGCTAGGATGGCAGATGAAGGTCATTTTATCTGGCCTTTGTACTTGGGTTGTAGGCATTGAACTCTGGCCCAGGTTTTTGGACTGGTATTGCTAGGTCATTTACTAGCTTAGCCATTGCCATGGCTTTCAGCTTTCCATTGGTGGGCACCAACAAAGCCCTATTAGCTCTACCTTTCTCTCTTTTGTGTATTTTAAATATTAAACAATAGCAATTATGATGTTTCTTTCCTACTTTCACATGGCATTTCAAGTTGTAAGAAGGGGTAATTGAAGTATTTCTCCTTCTCTAAATTAATGTTTTATCCATGATACAGGAGGTAGGGCCCAAAACTGATTCAGGAGGAAGGGTCAAGCTTTCATGATCTACAAATCTATTAATTCTAACTAGCTATTTAGTATTATAATTCTGAACCTTGATGTGTTCCTGTAACCATCTGTGAACAACTTCATAATTAAAATTGAATTGTCATGATTTGGTTTCTGTTTAGTAAGCACTAAGCTAGTGGTAGTTAGAACATTTGGAGAGAAATGAGGTTAAAGGTAGGGGTTCAGACAGGAGGCTGTTGCAGTCATGCTTAGGAGATAGGGTATACTGACAATTCTGAGAGAGACAAGTGAGTTCAGATGTGAGAATCATCAAGACAGAATTATTCTGACAAGACTTGGTAATTGATAACTCTGGAATTAATATGTGGACATGATCATTTTTTTTCTAGGAAAAGATGATAGAGCTCTTCATTTTGATGATAAAAACATTCAGTTTTCTTTCTATCTTTCCTTCTTTAACATCTTACTCCAATTGTATACATCAGGGGATGGTGCTGTGACAAAAAGAAAACAAACTTTCCAGTTGCTTCCTCTTGCTTCTTAGAATAAAAATCCAAGGACACATTTTACAGTGGAAGATTATAAAGGTCATTTTATACACTAATGTGGAAGCTTCTTGCTCTTGCCAAATGAAGCAGAGGGCAGAGGGAGGACATACACAGGTAATTTACCTGGCTAGTCTTCTGTTAATGGCATTGTGGAAAATGAAAAAAGAGATGCACATATATGTACTGTTATATATAATCTGTACATCTGTGAGATTATATAATATAGAAACACACACATGCATGTGATATAAATGGCTACATATTCTGGAAAGCTAAGTGACATCTTTGAGATTTCAGATACAGAAATTATTAGAGTATACAATGAATGACAAATTTTTATAATGATTTCTTCTTTTTTCAGAGTTATATTTAGAAGGAAAGGATAAAGAGGTTATTTCCCCCCTCAAATTACCTCATTGCTTTTTCTTCCTTTCAATTTAGGTTTCTACAGACAGGAACCCTGTATTAATCCATCCTAATTAAAAACCAGCCATGCAACCCTTCAGTTAAAAAAACAATTTTGACTCTGCCTAGGATATCATTTTGTCAGAAATTGCCATAGAGGCTTTCGGAATTATATTACTATAAACGTGATGGTGGCCACTGGGACAATGGCTTTATTAACTGATTTAAAAATATATATATCAAATTGTCCAAGAAACTTTGCTGTTGAAAAGGACTGAGAGCTTTTCCATGAAAATCGAAAGATGTGTAAAGGAAGATAGTGGGGGCTTGGGATAGGTGACAGGCAAAGCATACCTCCTGCTTGTCCACAGAACACATCCTGGTCTTCCGCTGGCTGTTGAGAAGCTACACTATTTTTAGCCATCTCCGGAAAAGGTAATTACACAAAACCCCTCTGAAACCCGTTTCCACATTTGTTCAAGAAGTTCTTTGATCTTATGTAAATCTCCCATGCTGTAGCTAAGCCCTTGGTCTGCCTTTGGCCAAATGAGAGGACAGACAACCAGACTTCCTCTCTCCAGCACAGTCCTTTCTGTACTTGAAGACAATTATCTCCTCCTCCTCCTCATCATGACTCCCTCCCTCCTGTTCTCCAGGCTGAAGTTTTTCATCTTTAGTGCTATCATCTTCTTCCTTTCTATATCCCTCTTCCCCCTTCTCTCTCCTGTGGGCACATACAAATGTACTCAAACACAAACATGAGTGCATGCCAGAGAATAACCACCTTTGTTGTTGTTCTTTAGGAGTTTTCCATCTTTTTTTTTTTTTTTTTTTTTTTTTTTTTTGAGCCAGGGTCTTTCATGGGTACCCAGCACTGGAAGTTTAGGCTTAGTGGCCAGTAAACTCCAGGTATCCACTTGTCTTTACTTCCCTAGCATTGGGATTATAAGTGCATCACCATGCCCAGGGTTTATGTGGGAAACACCAGTTAGCCACATGCTTCCTTAGTAAACACTTTGCTATTGATTATTTTCCCCACATCCTCCCTTTTATTGACCCTTCTTTTCCTTTTAATTATGGCTAACCACTTTTCAGATTGAAAAAGTGCTGTATAAAGGACATGTCTGTTCCTTATCTCCAAGTGGGACAAGTTAGGGTTAAGCAAATCTGGAGAAGCAAAGGATGATTGGAAGCAGGTACCAATTGTCCACAGCTGTGGAATAAAGCTGAAAACAATTAAGTCACATGTCAGAAAGTCAAGTTCTACCATGCAAGGTAGCAACCTTAAAAATTAAGGCCAAGCACAAACACCTTGCCACTGGAAAATCCTAGGGAGAAGCGTGGACGTGGGCTTGGTAGTGAGCATCTACCATCTTGTAAGGAGCAGACGTCTTGCTGTCTTGCTTACAGTTGAAGAACTGGCCAGTATGCTGCTCAGCCTTGTGCAGTAGAGACAAAATTCCTACATGGCATGAAACCCAGGCCTCCTTTCTCCCAGCACCAAATTGGAAGGATACAGAGTAAGTAGACACCTAGGCCACGTGATTCCTGTGCATTTGTATCATGTAAGCCTTTTGGGCTTGAAATCTTCTTTCCTGCCTCTCCATTACCTTGATTACCAAACTGTGACTCTTCAATGTCTCCATTATGCTCATTCCTTTTGGCTTCTATTTTCTCTAGTCAGACTTGAACAACCTCAGCCTTGGATTGTGAATTGCTTCCTAATAGGACTTTCTAATTCCTGTCCCCGTTTACCAATCTAGCCTACATCTAATCTTGTTGCTTTCTTTTATTTCTTTACTTAGTTGTTTTGAATTGCCTTTCGGAAAGACATATAGTTCTTATTAAACCATCCAGCCCTCCAACATTTGGCCAGTAAAAATGCCTTTGCTGACTGTATCTCACCGTTTCCTTGAGCCTTCTATTGTGGCTAGTACATTGCCCCTTCCATGTGGGTTTCTGTTAGTATTGTTTCATTGATTTAGAAGGCTAGCTGATCTCTTCTCTGCTTATTTACTTTTGTTTTTAAAATGTAGATCCAAGGGTGGCTGTGGCTCAGTGGTAAAGTGTTTGGCTAGTACCATCTGCATTTGATCTCTAACTCAAGAAAACAACAAAAGTGCAAGTCCGTTGGTCTAGCACTTAGTCTGGTTGTATAACCCATGCATAGCAGGGGCTAAGCCTTTCCTAGAGCTCGAATAGTATTTTCTTTTGTGTTCCTTTCTTGAATCTGTACTGTACCTGGCTATTACATTTTTTTAATATTTTATTACTTTATGTGTGTGGGTATGTGTATAGATATAAGCTATATGAGTAATGGTGCACGTGGAGACAACAGATTCCCTGGAACTGGTATTACAAGGAGTTCTCACCAAACATGAATTCTGGGGACTGAGCTTAAGTCCTTAAGTAGTGTGTTTTCTTTAACTGGTGAGTCCTCACTCCTGTCCTATGGCTTTTTAAAAGACAATGATTAGTGTTTTACTTTAAATATTTTGATGGCAATGGTGGACTTACAGAATTAAAGCATTGTTCCACACAGCCTACTATCCTGAAGGCACTGAATCTGCAAGGTTTACAGTTTACAATAAACTGTGCAGTGCTTCTCAGTATATTTCAAGGTAAAGATTGCTTTGTTTTCTTTTCATTGTCCAAAAAAATTCCACCAAAATTATATGTATATCATTCATTGAAGAACATTTTAAAAAATACTGTAATGGTAAAAATCTTATGAATTTACTAAAACTTTACAATAAATATACATTTTGAGTATCACCTATATGTAGTTTGAAATTGGCATTATTGTTATTTATAAGATGTTTTTATTTGGTTTACAAATATTTATTCCCAGAGAGATTTTGCTAACCTTGTCCATAAGCTTGGCTCCTCATTTGTTCTGTGATACTATTATTTGGGTATATCAGTATTATTACATACAAGAACTATCATGGGAATTAAATGACATATCACATATATGATACATGGCACGAAGCTTACCATTTAAGTGACTTTGATCTTTTATTTCCTCATTCCATCTTCAGCTAATTTAGAAGGTAGAGAAGTTCTAGGGCTCTAGGTTGTTATGCCCATGTGTAAAAATTTCCACGTTCACAAGGAAGGTTGGATACACTATAACGTGGGGTATGAGGATTTTATTGTTATATACAGGTTCTAAGGAACCAGGGTCTCAATAGTGTCCTTCTGGTACAGCAGAAAGGCTAAGGACCCCATTGCCCTGATGGGTGGCAGGGGTCTTTAAAGAAAAACATAAGTAAGCAAGATGCAACACACATTGGCATTCCAGGACTGGGCAAAGGGGTAAGGTACAGCAGCAACTGGATGAGTCCTCTGGCGCAAATCTAACTTTTGAATCCATTGGCTGCTAGGGCACAAAGGCTTCTCTGAAACTGGGCCCTGCCATCAGGTACCAATGTACAGATGAATCCTTGAAACTGGGCCCTGTCCTTCAGGTCCTCACAAGGTCATTTAAATCAGCTGGGCCAGAGCTTGGAGTAATAACATGAGACAAAAAAGCAGGGCTCTGAGGGTACAGGAAACCTAGGGCAGGAGTTCTTACATATTTGTTTATTATTTTTAATTTTTTAATTGAAGAATATTCATATTTAGATATATTCATTCCTATTTATTTGTGTACAAGCCCCTTTTTTATTTATTTATTTTCATTTTATATACCAACCACCATTCCCCCTCCCTCCCCTCCACCTTTCCCCTCTGCCATTACCCACTCCTCAGAGAGGTTAAGGCCTGCCATGGGGAGTTAACAAAGTCTAGAATATCAAGTTGAAGGAAGACCATGCCCCTTCCTGCTTCATCAAGGCTGAGCACCGTATCCCATTATAGCTAATGGGCTCTTTACAAAGCCAGTTCATGTACCAGGGATAAATCCTAGGGGCCTCAGAACCAGATCAAGCCACATAACTCTCACCCATATTCAGAGGGTCATGCAGGTTTCCCAGCTGTCAATCCAGTGTTTGTGAGCTCTCAATAGCTCTAGTCAGCTATCTCTCTGTATTTCCTCATCATGGCCTCGACCCCTTTGCTTGTATAATCCCTCTTTTCTCCCTTTGACTGGACTAAGAGTTCAGCCCACTGCTTAACTGTGATTTTCTGTATTGGCTTCCATCAGTTATTGGAAGAGGTTCTATGATGACAATTATGGTAGTCTTCAATCTGATTACAGGGGAAGGCCAGTTCAGGTATCTTCTCTGCTATTTCTAGGAGTCTTTGATGGGGTAATTTTTATAGATTCTGAAAAGTTCTTTTCATACAGGTCTTTCACTTCTTTGGTTAGAGTTACTCCAGGATATTTTGTATTATTTGTGGCTATGTTAAAGGGTGATGTTTCTCTGATTTCATTTTTCAGCCCTTTTATCATTTGTATATAGGAGAGCTACTGATTTTTTTTTAGTTAATCTTATATTCTGTCACTGCACTAAAAGTGTTTATTAGCCATACAAATCCCCTGGTAGAATTTTTGGGATCACTTATGTATACTATTCTATCATCTGCAAATAGTGAAAGTTTGACTTCTTTTCCTATTTGTATCCCCTTGAATAAAAGGACTAATTTATTCAACATGGGGGAGAGCTTTACATACCCTCCTCCCAGTACCCAGGCTGTGTCACAATCAGGTAATATTACATGGCCATCCCTCATTGGGTAGGCATGATCAGGAGGTTTGACAGCATCAGTTGCTAGGCATATTCTGAGCAATCAGGAATGTTGGACAGAGGTTGTTGCTAGGCTCTCAGAAAGATTCCAGGTGAATTTATAAGGAAGTACAATATGTACATGCTTTGGAAACTAGTTTGAGCCAATTTCCTTGACCCTATGGGCCTGTTCTACTACAGAGAAGTCCATGGGGTGTGATAAGAAGGCATATTCTTTGTGTTTGTGTGAAATGTTTTGTATATATCTATTAAGTCCATTTGTGTCATAACATCTGTTAGTTCCCTTATTTCTCTGTTAAGTTTCTGTCCAGCAGACCTATTGGTGAGAATGGGCTGTTGAAGTCTTCCACTATTAACATATGGGGTTTGATGTGCAGTTTAAGTTTTAGTAATGATTCTTTTACAGATGTAGGTGCTCTAGTATCTGGGGCATATATATTCAGAATTGAGACTATATCTTGATATATTTTTCCTTAATAAATATGAAATGTCATTCTCTATCTCTTTTGATTGATTTTGGTCTGAAGTCTGTTTTGTTAGATATCAGGATAGGTACACTGTAGTAAGATTATGGGTTGAGTTAAGATGAAAAAGTTAGAAAGTTATATTCCTGGGCCCTAGGTCAATTAGTGTAAAATTAATGTAAGCATCTGTGTGTCTTGGTGGGTCTGGCAGACTGGTGGACCAGTGCGCTGCCAGACTGCCAGACTGCTGGTCAAACTTCTGATCTAGACCCAAAAGTCCAGGGCAGAAACATTCTACAACAAATAGTGCACCAACATGGGCAAAATATACCCATACAAAGCCATAGGAAGCTTAAAAACAGTCTAGAGCACAGAAACGGAGCCAAAAGCAGGTTCCGAGTTGTGTCTCTCAAGTGGGCCATGGTAAAGAAACTAAGTGGTATATAGAATTACATTACAAAACCGCATGTTTACTGCATGCAATTTAAGCAGCAACAAGGCCAGTTCCTGAACCTCACTGTAAGCAAGGAGTTCTATATGGTAGCTTTAAGGATATTAAATTTAAGAATATTAATTTCCTTAAGTATATTAAGGAAATCTCAAAGTTAATTATATTATAATAAAATTAATAATATCAGACTTTGAGATTTCAAGGTACATAAACCTATTTGCAAAACAGAGATGGAGCCAGTTAATGCTTCTGTCTTCCTGCTGCTTTCAAATAAAGGAAAACATATCAAATATGTTTGAATTTCAAAGAGAATGTTACTTTAATATTCACAATTTCTATGTTTCTTTAAACATCTTTGCAACTTTACTTTGATAGTCCATCCTCTTTTTTGGTGGTCTGATTTTAGTAGGGTTATCTGTATTTGGATACAGATATATAAGTATATATAGATATGTATATATGGAAAGATATTACATATAAATGCAAATCACAGTATTTATATGAAAATTCTATTTCACACAATAAATCATCCCAAACCAATAATATTTTTCTAATAAAAATAATGATCATAAACCAATGTGATTTAATTATTCAATCTTTATGGCTTTCCTGTCTGGTAATGTGCCCAATGGTATGCTTCTACGTGGCAGTGTTTTCTTGGATCACCTCTGTTTGCTGAAGGCAAGCAGATGCTTGGCTTTTCTAAGAGAAACTTCCTGATTCAGCCTTAGAGGCAAAACATTTGTGAGTCTTTTTAAGAGGCCCTGCTGCTAAATAATTAAATGGAGTTCATGGGCAGCAAATGGCAGTGTTATACCTGGTAACTATATGAACCCTAAAATTCTCCAGAGTAGTAATTGTAGGTCCTACCAATACCTTGGCTAAAAAGCTAAATTCTACGAAGCTAGACTAGGAGCTGGGTACAGCCAGTCATTCATCCTAGCCAAGTCTTTAATCATTAGCTACAACCTAGGCAGATTAAGGGTATGGTCAGAAACAGAAAGAAATAAAGGGAGCTAGGTGGAGTCAGCCACCCTAGTGAAGCCTTTAATTCTTAGCCACACCTTAGCAGATTAAAGATGTGGACAAAATAGAAAAAAAATAGAGGGAGCTGGGTAGAGTCAGCCACCATAGCCAAGCAAAAGTGTGATCACGAACAGAAAGAGATAAGAAATAAGAGATTATACTTAATGACAGTTTCTAAAAAAAGTTGAGGACTAAAAAGATGGCTCAGTGGGTAAGAGCACTGACTGCTCATCCAGAGGTCCTGAGTTCAATTCCCAGAAACTACATGGTGGCTCAAAATCACCTGTAATGAGATCTGGTGCCATCTTCTGGCATGTAGGGACATTGTATACATAATAAATAAATCTTTTTTTAAAAAGTCTAAATGGTTTAGAGTATGTTTAAAAATATACATAGGCTTGAGAGAGAAAATAAAAAGGAAAAAGGATAGAGAAAGTCCTTAGGAAAGAAATAGAGTAAAAAGAAATAGTAATAAGTCATGTAAGAATAGAAAATACAAAGAGTGTTTGGATTTTGTATGTTATTGTCTTTAAGTTTTTTGAATGAAAATGGTGTATAAAATCTGCTAAAAGACATTTTTGATTATAAATGCTGCTGGATTAATTCAACCTATATGTTTTGTAAATGAGTTGACTTTAAAACTGAAATCAAAAGATATGCTACTTTGGAGAAATTTTGTTTTTATTTCTACAGAAAATAAGAGGCTATGGTTTTATTCCTGATTAAAGAAAACAAGGTTTGATTGAGGAAGACCCCCCTGAAAAGTCTCCAATGGAAATGGATGGCCCAGATGATTCAGTATTTCATAGCACCTCTGTTGCAGTTTCTTCTGGAGCTCTGCATCTAAAACAATTTCCAGGAGACTGGCTGAGATGACCCAGCCTTATAGATTACTCCACTAAGGACATGTCTATAATCTTAATTTTTTTCTTTGGATCCCCACAGGATTGCCATCACCCTCTTTCAGCAGGAGATAGCCTACAGAACTATGCCCACATTCCCAAAAAATGAATTATTGATGTTTGTGTTTGTTTACAGTGTTGGTTAGAAGTTGTTATAGATAATGGGGGAAGAAAAGGATATTAGACTTGGTGTTTTTGTTTTAAAAAGAAAAAAACCGGGAAATGTAATGGGATTATGTTGATATGCTGTAAATATTTGTCCTTCCTATTGGTTTAATATAAAGTTGATTGGCCAGAGGCAGACAAGAAGTGTGGGTAGGGCAATCAGATTATAAAAACTTTGGGAAGAAGAAGGGCAGAGCAGAGACTCCACAGAGATGCCAAGAGATGCAGAGAAAAAAAAGATGAAATGCTGCTGAGAAAAAGATACTGAGATGCATGGCTAAACAAGATAAGAATCATGGGTTGAATTAAGATGAAAAAATTAGCCACTTATATGCCTAGGCCCTAGGTCAATCAGTGTATGATTAGTGTAAGTTCTGTGTACCTTTGTGGGTCTGTTGAACTGCCAGACTGCTGGACTACCAGACTACCTCTGGTCTAAGCCTGAAAATCTAGACCAGAAACCTTCTACAATAGTATACCACTTGTTTCTTAAGTCCATTTGATTGGAAATTCTTTTTTCCAACCTGTTACTCTGAGGCAATGTCTGTCTTTGAGTTTGAGATATGTTTCTTGTATATAGCAGAATGATAGATCCTATTTTTGTATCTAGTCTCTTAGCCTGTGCCTTTTTATTGGCAAATTAAGTTGATTGCCATCAAGACATATTATTGACCAGTGATTGTTAATTCCTGTTATTTTGGGTTTTGTTGCTGTTGTTAATAGTATGTATGTGTTTTTCTTCTTTGGGATTTGCTGGTGTGATCTTAGATATTGCCTGTGTTTTTGTTTGTGCAGCTAATGGACATTAGCTTGGAGTTTTTCTTTTAGTACTTTCTGTAGGACTGGATTTGTAGATGGGTATTATTTAAATCTCATTCTGTCACTAGATATCTTGTTTTTTTTCTGTCTATACTGATTGAAAGCTTTTCTGGGTATAGTAGTCTGGGCTGGCATCTATGGTTTCTTAATTTCTTTAAAATGTCTATCCAGGACCTTCTGGATTTCAGAGTCTCCATTGAGAAATTAGGCATTATTCTGATAGACTTGCTTTTATATATTACTTAGCTCTTTTCCTTTACATCTCTTAATATTCTTTATTTATTCTGTATTTTTAGTGTTTTGATTATTATGTGGAAAGGGGACTTTTTTGGTTCAGTCTATTTTGTGTCCTGTAAGCTTCTTATACCTTCATAGGCATGTCCTTTTGGTTGGCAAAGTTTACTTCTATGATTTTGATGAATATATTTCTTGTGCGTTTCAGCTGGAATTCTTTTCATTCTTCTATCTCTATTATTCTTATGTTTGGTTATTTCATAGTGTCCCAGTTTTCCTGAATATTTGGTGTTAAGAATTTTTTTGGAATTAATACTTTCTTTTACTGATGGATCTATTTTCTCTACTGTGTCTTCAACACCTGGGATTCTCTCTTCCATCCCTTGTATTTTGTTCATTATGCTTGCATCTGTAGTTCCTGTTCATTTACTTATTATCATATCCTATTCATTATTCTATTTCCAGAATTCTCTTAGTTTGTGTGTTTTTTAAATTGCCTGTCTTTCAATTTTTAAGTTGAACTGTTTCCTTCACTTGTTTGTTTTTTTCTTGGCTTCCTTTAAGGGATTTATTGCCTTCTTCCAGTTTTTTGTTTGTCTTTTCCTTCATTTCTTTAAAGGAATTTTTAATTTTCTCTTTAAGGTCCTCTATCATCTTCATAAGGTTATTTTTAAGTTGTTTTCTTCTGCTTCATCTGCATTGGAATACTAAGATCTTGGTGTTGTAGAACACTCTGATGGTGCCATATTGTTCTTCATGTTGCTCAATGTATTCTTGCACTGCTTGTATACCAATCTCTTCCTCCAATCAGTGCAGGTGGAGCCTGTGCCTCCAGGGGTTGCTGATGCAACAGGAAATGTTTGGCAGGGAGAGAATGCTGCTGATCAGTTGTTGGGGCTGCTATGTGTGGAGCAGGGTGCCTAGAGATATGCTTCCCTGGGCCTAGTGCCCAGAGAGTGGGACTGTCTAGATTTATTTTTAGATTGTGTGTGTATGTGGGAAGTTGGTATGTGTAGTTACCTGGAGGTCAAAATGCAGTGGATCCTCTGGATCTTTAGTTGTAGGCCATGTAAGGTGCCCCATGTGAGTGTTAGGAATCAAATTGGTATCCTCTGCAAGGTTTGTAAGAGTTCTTAACTGTTCTGCTATCCTTCTAGCCCAAAGCTTTTAAAATTCCCTTTCCTTGCTTTTTTTTTTTTTTTTTTTTTTTGTTCTTTATATGTTCTGAATATTAGCTCCGTGTAGGATGGGAAAGCTTTTCTTACACCGCAGGCTATTTCTTTTGCTTTGTGCAAACCATGCCCAGTTTTCATGTCTATTTTGGTGCCAGTACTTTACTATTATGATTACTATGGTAGATTAGTAGATCTTAAATATTTTCCTTACTTTCTTAAATATTACAGAGAAACCCAATGAGACTATGTTTTGTGTACTATGCCCATCTACAAACAAAACTTAATTTTAAAATTAAAACATTATATGAGAGTGCAGTATATAAAACATTTTGTACAGTTACCAAGAGTGACAACATATATATGTGTATGTGTGTAGATCAGAATACAACCTGATGGTTCTCTCCTACCATGCCAGGGAATGAACTTTACCCACTGATTTTTTTCTCCAGCTTCTGTTTTCTTTTATTTTTTATATTTCTGAGGTAATTGCATTGAATCTAGGGTCTCACTCATGCTAAGCAAGTACTCTTTCACTTAGCTGTATTATCAGATATTTTGCAATAGGGTTTTACTTAGTTGCTTAGGCTGTCCTTGAATTTAGTCTATAACCCTAGCATGTCTTGAACTTGTGGTCCTCCTGCCTCAGCCTCCCTGGTAGTTGAAATTATATGCCTGTACTTCCAGGGACATCTTGTTTTACTTTTTTCTAATCTGCTTAATGTTTATGGAAGATGGCTGGATTCTTATACTTGCTTCTGAATATAGTGTTTTATAATGTTTAATTTTGATAAAATATAGAATGAAACCCCAAATTTGTATTGATATATTTATTGGAAACGGAGAATGATATTTGTTTTTTTAAAAGATTTATTTATTTATTATGTATGCAGTATACAGAAGAGAGTGCCAGATGTCATTATAGATGGTTGTGAGCCACCATGTGGTTGCTGGGAATTGAACTCAGGACCTCTGGAAGAACAGTCAGTGCTCTTAACCTCTGAGCCATCTCTCCAGCCTGAGAATGATATTTGAATAGGCTTTTGGGTATCTGTGGATATTCTTTGAAACTCTAACCAAGATTTCATAAGGTAAATTTCCATAGGGACTTTGAAGTATAAAAATAGAATTTCCATTCTTTGTTATTATTTTTGATCTAACATTGGAAATCTAATCACTTCTGTTTGTCTGACATCAAGCAATTGGACATTTGGAAAGTACTGCTGGTTTACATTATACAGATCTTCCAAAGGTTGACACATTTCATTATACAACTTCAAAAGAATTGAGCTCATTATTAATCATCACCCATCTCATCAAATAAATTTTTAGTGCTTGGAAGCTATTACACTCATGATTGCAGATGCAAGATAATCAAAATTGCAATTTTCATTGAAAATATTCAGTTTTAAGATAGACACCAAATACTGTTTTTCTTTGAAGTAACTAGTTTACTTAAAGTTTTATCAATTCCTTTATTTAAAAGTAACATCTATGAAATAGACAACCTACTTTTCAACTAAAATTGTAGCATAAATGCCTTTCTTTAAAATGAACATTCTGATTCAACATGTAGAGAAACATATATAATTCAACACGTTTTCTACTGTTACACAAAATATGAACAGAAGGTGTAACTAAGAGCTCAGAAATAATGAAATTAACAGTTTTTAGAGCCTCATCAAGAATATTCTTAAATAAAACAGGCACTCCCTTTTATCAGTGTGGCTTCTACCAGTATATCCTGGTAGTGTTGCTTTGACTCAGAATCAATGCTTCTATCCACCTTCACATTTGAATCACTCTGCAAATGCCAAACAGTGAAACTGGAAAATAAAGGTATTGTTATGAAAATATTCATGACCTTGAAGCCTCTTGGGAAGAGCCTTGAGAACCCCTAGAGTCCTGGGAGCCACATTTGGAGAACAACTGCTCTAAACTGTGTAGGGCCAGCCCTCTCAGGCAGTAAAATCTAGCTTCTAGCTCATCTGAGAAGAGAGGCGAGATCTCCTTTACACAGGCTAATTTGCCTTACTTTTGGAGCAGGAGATGGACGTTTTATTTCTCTGAAAAACTGAAGGCATCTGGCATGGGAGTATGATTATTCTCCACTCACCTTTAAACTGCCTCAGCTATTACTAAGTCTCTGGCAGTGATATGTTGATTATGTGAATTTAAAGCCCACAGGAGCAAGAGGAATGACAGATCAGATTCTCTTAAATGAGAAATAAAATCCAGGAGCCTGGCAGCAGGACAGGCTCTCTCCTGCAGACCTTTGGTGCCAGTCGGGTAGAATGACTGCTTCTGGGCCAGATGTCTGTGGCTTAAAGGGAGGTGCTTCAGCCTGTTTTCTGCTATTAATTGTACATGTTGATACTCCTTCATTGTGCAATATATAGCTTTTCATTGTCAGTTTCATTTAAATTTTGTTCTCTTGTTTTAAGAGACAGTCACACTCTAACAGACATCCATAAATCCAAGCAATTTCAAAGGGCTCATCTCTTTAAATCTCCAATTCTAAACCTTTTGCTATCCAATCACTGTTATAGCCAGACAGATACTGAATCACCCTTTTAACAACTGAATGCTTGGTCTTGCAACTTTTAAGAGCCATGAGATTGAAGTATAGAGTCACTGTACTTTAATGGAGGTGGCTGAATGGAAACCTGTTGTAGTATGTTTTTCCCGGCCTGTTTGGGTCCGGAGATTTATGACCTGGTGCATGTGTGGCGCCGGTTTGGAACCTGGTTCGCGAGCCCACGGCTTTTGTCCCCCAAAAGAAATGAATCACACGCTTATTTACTTTACACTGCTTGGCCCATATCTTAAGCACATTACTAGCTAACTCTTTCTTCTTAAATCAACCCATTTCCATGAATCTACCCACCACGTGGCTTGCAGCCCGTGGCTCACCTGAATTCCTACATGCTTCTTCTTCGGGGGACAGATGGCGACTAGTAAACTCCACCCCTTCTTCCTACCTGGCTGCCTCTGATTCT